>WBMV01005154.1:2135-242455 GCA_013396655.1 Campylorhamphus procurvoides
GAGCTTCTCCAAGGTTGCTGGGCTTTGCTTTCTTGTTTTGACTAACATGGTATCTAGTTGCCTTAGCTCTGGTACATGTTTTCCTTGTGCAGTGTTCCAGCTATTATCTGACCCTTAAGACAGCTAACACAGGGTCAGAGGTTGTTAGCTATGCTATATGTGAGAAGTATACCTAGAAGTATAAAAATCTACAAATTCATGAAAACCCTACAGCAACATCAGACTCAATCAATCTTCCTTGCAGTATGGAATTATCATGGAAGGATTGCTCTTAAGCTCTGGATACTGAACTGATTGTCAACATTAATCAATACCTTCCTTGTTAATAGGTGTTCACTGAATTCAAGTATATGTGACTCAATATAGGATAAAACAAACCATGACTGAATAGCATGTGAAAAGGTTTAACAGGAGTTAAATGGAGGTAAATGAATCATAGAATCACAGAATTGTTAAGGTTGGAAAAGGCCTTTAAGATTATCTTGTCCAGCTGCCAACCCAGCATCACCACCATGTTCAAGACTAAACCATGTTGTCAACTGCCATATACACACAGTTTTGAACACTTTCAGGTGTGGTGATTCCACCACTTTCCTGGGCAGTCTGTTCCAATGCTTTAGAACATTTTCCATGAAGACATTTTTCCAAATACCAAATCCAAACCTTTCCTGGAATGTGAAACACAAATACACTACTATCTTACATTGGGAAGATAAAATTTACTCACTTCTTATTGTCCAGCTCTGAACTTCAAACTGGTGAGTTTACCCATATTTATTAAATAAATTTATTTATTTTTTAAACCAGTGGGTCTGGACATTTTTTTTTTATTATTTTCCATTGTTCTACGGGTTATTTCTAAACTAAAATACAGATTTGAAAATAGTACTTGGGAATTTAAATATCAGCTCAGTGATACAAACAGGTTAGATGCTATTTCTGTACTCCTCAAAGAAAGGTGAAAAAAAATCCAAGAAGAAATGTATTCTCCAAACCATAATCTTATGTTTCATAGCCTACGAAAAGAGCCTGATGAATATTTCCTATGGTGTTTGTGCATTCATCACAAAGCTGCTCATCCAGAGAAAACCACTGACTGAAAGATTATTTCAAAGCTGACCCTCCATGTGGTGCACCGATGGCATTCCTTATAGCACTACGCTTCAGTGTTGTAGCGTAGTTATTAGAATATCATCATAAAAACAAATTCTGGTTTTCTCTGTCTAGTCAAGTTGACTATAAAGAAATGGCTGACTTTTTTAATGGTCAATTAAACACTTATGATTACATAGCCCAAGAATCACAGCTTTCTTTACAGAAGATACTTGAGTTTAGTATGATCTATAAATTAGCAAATATATTTTAGAACAAGTAAATGACTAGACATTAGTAACAAGCAGACTGAAAATATCATGAAAGCAATTAAAAATATTTATAGACTATGTTTCATGAAACCAAAATAATACTCATTTTTTCAGGAGATGACTATTTACTGTAAATAATACAGTTAATGGCATGCATTCATCATATCTCACATTAATTAGATTTTTTTTTCTTTCCGTTAGGATCTATGAAACAGTTTTAAGTACCAATGTCAACAACAGTTAACATGATTAAAACTGCAGTCCTAATAAGAATTTTATCCCAACTTGTATTAATGTTTATTTTAAAATGCTTCTATGCTGTGGAACCATCTGGTTCCTGGTAGTTATTGTACCTGAGTTCTACGATCATAGGACCCAAGGGAGATTTTCACCTATTTTTCTTCATGCTATAGCAGGCATTCACTACTTCATTCAAAAGAAATATGTCAACTGAAGTTCAGAAGCTGTAGTCAACAAGAAAATGTTTGCAAACTTTTAACACTGAAACTTTTTGAGAAGTTCCCTAATTGTATTGGCATATTTGCTGGCTGTGAATTTGAAATTGCTGATTTTCTCACATTATCTTAGGAAGAAGGGAAGAGACAGTAGCAGTCAAAACCAGTCATCCTTCTGCATGTACTTTAAAAAATATACTAGTTTTGCAAATTAGCTTTCTTTAAACATATGACTTTCAAATCACCTTTTGAAGAATATAAGATCAATTAAACAATGAGTAAATTCTCCTTTAAAAGAAGAAATCAATCAGCTGTCATTTTTGATTGATTATTCTGGAATAGAGTGGTATTTAATCTATTAATTTATTGCACATTATTCTACAACTATGAAAACACCATGTGAATTAGGTATGACATGTCTCATAGAAAAGGGACAGAAA
The DNA here is from genome assembly GCA_013396655.1 of Campylorhamphus procurvoides. Taxonomy (NCBI): domain Eukaryota; kingdom Metazoa; phylum Chordata; class Aves; order Passeriformes; family Dendrocolaptidae; genus Campylorhamphus; species Campylorhamphus procurvoides. Next base: position 4,395 of record WBMV01005154.1, read on the forward strand.
ATTTAGTTTCCCTTTTGAAGTCTTGTGATCAAGCATGTGATCATCTGCTCTTCATTTTGTAGGTCACTCCTGTTTAGTATAGCAATAAATTACTTTCTAATAAAGGTCAGATTTTTTAAGTAAAAAGAGGTACAAAATTCCAACTGTTAAAATGAATACATGGTACATAGAGGTAAGGTTATATTTTACTGGTTTTGCCAATGGGGATTTTGTATGAAAGGTAAACCAGTTTTGGGTGATATTACAACACAGGGTAAAATATACATAGATAATTTAATTAGATGACACAGAATAGGGGTACATCTAGAAAGGCATACATATAACACTCAGAATTTCATATGTACTGGATAAAATACACAGTCCCCTGTATTCAGTAGTTTATAATATGACATGAACATGAATGACGATTTTAGTAAGAACCAGGTGACAGTGGCTTGATCAAAATGTTTATTAAAATCCTGGAAGGCAGGAAAAAAACAAACCACATCAGCTATTAAATACATCTGATTTCTCTACTAGAAATACACTCAAAAATCAGTAAAATCATTGCATCCCTAATATTTCAAACAAGGTTCCAATAAGATTTATATTATCATCTACACGTTATGTAAGTGATGGTGATACTGATGTGATAATTTAAAGAGCTTAGAGACAAATTGCATTTATCATGCACTTTGTATCATCTCACCTGCAACCTCTTTTCTAATTGATTGTCACTGGGACTACTTTTGTTACTTTTAGATGCAAATAGGTGAAGTCAGACAATGGCCTTATGACTTGCACAGGGGTAGCAGAGAACACTTGCCATTGCTGGACAGCTGGCTTGGCCTAGCTGGTGAAGAGGAAAAATAAAGCTGTTCATATCTAGCCTATATATAGGTATGGGACATTATATATCACCTACTCCTAGTCTTTGAAATCTGGTAAGTTAGAACAGACTTGAGCCCATGTTTGCAGTCATGAAGAATGCAATGAAGAGGGGCTGCACTAAGGCTAAGGGCAGTGTTAACTAGATGTTAACATGCAGTCATGCAAAAGCATAAGTACAATCACTATTATAAAAATACTAAATATTATATAACAAAAAGTACAGTCAAGGCACAAGAAGAAGCACAGGAAAATAAAATTCATCTCCAGGTAAAGGGGACTGTGGAAGTTGCGTTTTAAAATGAAAGCAGAAATGAGAGTGGTATATTGGCAAAAAAGGCCTTGAATCTAAAAACTAATCTCAAAGTCTAAAAACTAATTTCATTTTGCTTTGAGGCCCCCAGAAATCTCTCCTAGCATAAACTAGAATGATACTCTGGAAGTAACACGTAACAGTATTTTCCACAGATTCCAGCAAGAATCCCTTTTCCTGGGAATCTCTTCTGTTTTCAATTCTTTTAGATTTTGGGAACCAAACATTTCAGTGTGATTGACAACTACTATCCCTTATGTAATAAAATAATAAGGATTGTTATTAGCAATAATAATAATGTTTGCCTGATGATCCTTCCCTTCTAACTCCAGATATTTGATGATGATGATGATGATAATAATAATAGCAATAATAATAACAGTAACAACAATAGCAATAATAATAAATGCTGCATAATATAGGAGAGAAGTCTTGTGAATCTATGCGGGGGGGCCAGGATTGAGAAAAATGAAAATTTTCGTGTTTCTACTAACCTCAGTGCTCCTTTTCCCTGGCAGGCCTCCCAAAGCTTTCTCATTTATACAGTCTTTGGGGTAAAAAGGAGGCTGCCAGTTGCTGATTAAAGTCTCCCTTGGCTGTTGTCCTGCCTAACAGACTATCTTTATTTTTTATTTTTTTTTCCTACTGGTTATTTAATATACTTTACAATTAGTCTACTGGGGCTTACTAAAGGCAGACACTCCTCTCCCTGCCTCTGGCTATATGCAGTCATACAAATGGTGCAAGTTTACAGTTATCCAGAACAGATTGCTGAGAAGTTATACACAGGAAATTTTACTGAAGCTTTGGTTCTAAAGATGCCTTTTCAGATATATGCAGTGCTGCTAGAACTAAGGAGAATCATTGTAACGAAATGCATTTATCTTATTATTGTAAAAGTTTTCAGCATTTTGTTTTACACAGGAGTGAAAAAAAAATTGAAAAAATTTGCTGCCAAAAAAAATGGTATGCCACTGCAGATTAATTGAGAGAGTTTATGTAATGCTGCATCTGTCTTCGGATGCTCTCATCTCTTTTAAGAAGTTCATGACAGCAGTAAATTACTTGTCTGTGTAATCCTTAGCATTTATGGCTACCAGTACTATGGGTAGAGAGACACTCCCTGGTTTCACCCTTTGTCATATCCCCAAATACTCCCAATTCCAACTGCAGAGTTCAAATTATTCCTATTTAAGAAAGTCAGATGTTTTGGAGAAATTTTGACTTTTATGTAAGCTAAGACAAAGCATAAATTAGCCAGAGCAGAACAGTTTACTTTTCATAGTTTTACCAGATGAGTGAAGGGTTCCAGTCAGAGTCTAGCTCTGGTCATATATGGTGCCAACAAGAATTAGGCTTACAAGAAAGATATCTTCTTGTAAGATATCTTGTAATGCCTCCTGCAGACCCAGGTGCAGTATGCTTTTAAGTCTGCAGTTCACTTTGGCTTTGAGTCTTGTGTGTGTCCCGAGTCTGTCCTGCCTCCTAGAATAGGCGTCAAAAACATGAAAAAGCCTGGTGCACAATTAAGAGAAATTATTTAATTAATTTTGACACATTTAGTGATAGCGTGGTGGAGGGCTATCTGACCAAGTGCAAGAATAATTGATAAAAATTACTACATTCCCTAAAACTTTTAGAAAGTGTAATAAAAAGCTATGCTATAAATCCAAAATGACCAGTAAAACTCAGGGGGAAAGTGAATATGATCTCTTCCCAGTTATTCTAGCAAAGACAATATAATTTTTGAACTTCATGACAGCTCTATTGCTTTTTGTGCCATGATTTGGCAGTGTATTATGGGTACCTTAATCCAGAAATGCTCTTTCATCCAAGACTGCAAAGTCAAGACTATTCTTGTCATCCTTTTATGACATTGTAACTTGAAAAAGATCCAGCGCTAAATACAATGGAGAAAATGAACCAGAAATCAGAACTATCTGAAAGGCATTTAATTCTGAGTGACTGAGTAACAAATTAGTCATTATGGCAAGGGCAACACCTTTGTATATATTTGTTTTTCAAGAAAATAATTACAAACAATATTTTACACTTTTGAACGGAAGATTGTATATTAAAAAATAATTTATTTGAAAGATATTTCTTAGGTTGCAGAAATAGATTGTGCATACAATTACAAAGAGAAAGAAGAGAGGGAAAGTTTCTGCAATGTTATATTTGGGATTCATCACACCTAAAAGAGAGAGAGGGAGGGAGAGAGAGAGAGATATGGAACATCGAGGTCTAGGTACTATCGAGTGGTTTTATAAGTAATGGAGAGAAATAGCGTTTCAGAAGGCATCTGATCTTTGCTAGACACCTCTCTAATGAGGGGTCTCTTGCTTTCTATTGAGTACACAGCATAAGATAAGTAACCTAGATTTATATAACTGTCATAGTTATTTATGACAGATAAATTCACCTGTATCACTTAAGTACACACATAACACAAATATGAGACAGGAAGACAGCTTCTACCAGGCCCCAAGGAAACTGAAACTTCAAAATTAGATAAAAGGTGACAGAAATATATAAAAAAAAAAAACAAACCACCCTCCCCACCACCACAAACAAACAGACAAAACACCACAAAAATCCCATCACAAATGAAAAACCCCAACCCAAAACTCTCCCGAAATAACCAACCCAGCAAAAAGCCCCATCAAAGAGTAGTATCATCCCTGCTGATTGTCATCACATAGTAAGCATAGAACAGCTTCACTGATGCCTTATGTAATTCTAATTGAAGAGATTTCCAGGAAGTTAGTGGTGTAGGTTTGCAGGTGTTTTAAAGTATCAAAGCACACATTAAGAAAGATTATCTGAACATTTCACCAATTACTTCAGACATGTGGCTGCCTGTGGGAACCTGCTAGCTCTGTGGGTCTCTTGATAGAGCAAAGGGAGTATGGCCTTGGCTAGATTCTGTGTGCTCATAAAGATAAGCACCTGCAGAGGCTGTGAGAACTCAGAAGACAAGTACAGAGACAGTAGCTTGTAGCCTATAGCCAATGAGTGATTGTTTATATGTGTAAGCACCAGTAATGTTAATGCACGTGCACTTAGAGTATACTATAATTGTAGAAACTCCATTAATAAACTGAGCTTTGTAGTTAATCCATATTGGATCGTCTGCACTGCTCCATAAGCCCACCTCCAACAGCTGCCAAAAAATGATATTGTTCTCAGAACTTAGAATTAGCAGAAAGATTATGGACAGACCAAATATAAGAATCTGTAAAGAAGTTCAGGTCAAATATAGCAGTTTGTGGACCCGAAACTTTTTGATAGCTCAAATGGAGCAGAGGGGTGATGTGGAAGGAAAGAACAAGACCTGTCTTCCAGCAACTTTGAACTTGAGCTACTGAAGGGGTTGTCATGAGAAGATACCAAAATTCTAAATCCAAAACTTACAGAATTATCCAAGATCAGCACTGATGGAGAAAACACTGATGGAGATCACAATTACATACACAGTTTAATCAGTCGTTACTTGAAGAAATGATAATAGCAAAATTTAGTTATTGATGTTTTCATGCTTGGTTAGAGTTAGAAATGTTAAGTACACAATTAAACTTTACATCAGATGATAGGTTATTTATTAAATCTTTCTTAAAACTTTTTGACTTTATTAAGCTGAGGAAATAAAAAGCCAGATAATAAACATGATGTATGTTTTAGTTATCAACAAGCTTGTATAGAAAAAATAATTGAAGTTCTAAAGTATGACTATATTGACCTTATTCAGTCATAGTAAATATTACTCTTTCAAAATGTGAATTGCTTCCATAGGACTTCAGGAAGAGTAATGTGAAGAACAGTGACAAAACTGGGCTGTATGTGAAGACACTGCCTTAATCAAATTCTCAGTAAAAATACAAGTTTCATTATACACATTTTCACAAAGAGGAAAGAAGCTGTAGTCTATCCAACCAATATGAAAGTGTACCCACAAAAAGTAAGCTTGGCAAAATAAGTTAATGCACATTTATGGTAAGTGCTTTGTATGTTTTGTTTAGAAAGTGTACTATGCAGAACAATTAACTTAAAAGGATCAAGTACGTGTGGGAAGGGAGATTAGCAGAGGAGACTGCAACTAAGGAAATGTTTTGCAGATGTACTGCATTTAAATTAATAAAATCTCATTAGGTTTTATGTTTGCCAATAACGGCTGGAAAAGTTACCATACATTGTAGGAACAATTACCCAAATCTTCACTGTCTCATTAGGTTTGTCATACTGTTTTCATTATAATACATTAGAACTTGCAAGTGAGCCTTCAGTAATGACATATTGTTCCAATTCTCCTTTCAGCAGGCTCTAAGATATTTTAGTATTTGTGTTATAAGCCAGCAGGTGTCTTCACTTTGGGTTTTTTTCTGAATTGGTTTTATACATAGACCTCCAGACACAGAGTGGAATGTAAAAGGGCTTTCAACAACCACATAAAAATGAGTCTGATTAGAGTAGAGCAATACACACTATTTTTATGTTTTTATGATAATTCAAGGTACTAAAAATGTGCATCTTTAGAGTATACATCTATTCTTCTAAGTCCTGTTAGTGAAAGCTGTATTAATGTAGATAAACCATGTGATATATAAAGTTTGCAAATCTGCATAACAAATGGAAGGCATAAAGCTGATTTGAATATCTAAAGCATTATAAACTTCAATGAGAACAACCAACACTGTTTGAGCTTGTAAGGCACTTGCATTCAAATGAGTAAGATTTAAAAAGGATATGGTTTTTATAAGACTTTCAAGCTTTCTGCTTCAGGTCTTAGGAAGCTCAAGGTTAAAATAAATATTGGATTTAAGTGAGGAGGGGAAAATGTTTAGAAATAAATTGAAAAAGAAATCAATTATGTTTATAAATATTTGGTATAAATGTCACATGACCTTCAAACAATGAGATTATTTTTTGTGCTCTCCATGAGAAAATAAAACTCCAGTAAATAATTTGCAGTGTTAGTGTTGTTCGTTGTAGCTAAATAATGAAGTAAAATGTTAAATAACACATTAAGAAAAGTTCTTGGACATTGTGATGACCTGACAAGGATATTATACTTGCTCTGTCTTAACAGCTGGATTTTCATCTGTTTCAGAATTGGCAAAAAGTGAAAGCAGAATCAGACAAAATATTGAAAAATGAAGGGAAAGAAAAAGTAGAGCAGTCTATAGCTGGTACTGAGGGGCATTTGCCATCTTGTCTCTCTCATTGAAGAATGTGAGGAAAAGAAACAAGTGATACATGCTTAATATAATTTTCAAATAATTCAGCCTAACAATTAATTTCAACTAGATACAGGGCTAGTTGTCTAAAATCAAACAGCTCATTAAAAGTACCACAATTAAAATTGAATTCTTGTCCTGATTTGATAAATAATTACTGTTTCAAGTGATTTCCAAAAATTTCTCTATAATGTATTAAATCATAGGCATCTCTGTACATAAACAAAGCAGTTGTATTCAGGGCAGGAAATTAATAGGGAGTACAAAATGGTCTCTGATCCAGTGCCTATTTTGCCTTTACCACAGCTTCACTACAGCTGCTGTCACCACAGAACAGAATGACAGCTATAGTTGTGATAAAAATTGTTAATATTAATTGCTGGGAACAGCAAGTTTCATCAGCTTTCCATTAGCATGAAACAGCATGAGATTCCTCTCAATGAGCATCAGGCACAGTGTAAACATCTCTAATGAACCACCTATTACAAATAGAAGTATGTATATAGGAAAATTAAATTAACCAATCTCTCACAGTATATATTTCTCCTCTTGAAAGCAATTACGGTGAGTATATGTGGATTTTACCCCCAGTAATGGATTAATACAGTAAGGTCACACACTCATGACCAGTGCCAGGTCCTGCACTTGTGTCACAACAACCCCATGGAGCACTACAAGCTCAGAGAACAGTGTCTGGAAAGCTGCCCACCAGAAAAGAACCTGGAGCTGCTAGTCAATACCAGGAGTGTGCCAATGGCATCCTGACTTGTATCAGAGATACTGTGGCCAGCAGGACCAGGGCAGTGATTGCCCCACTTTATTCGACAATGGTGAGGTCACATCTTAAATCCTCTGTCCAGTTTTGGGCCCCTCACTACAACAATGACATTGAGGTACTGGAACGTGTCTAGAGAAGGGCAACAAAGCGAGGTGAAGGGACTTGAGCACAAGTAATAGAAGGAGTGGCTGAGGGAGCTGTGGCTGCTTAGCTTCAGAAAAGGAGGCTCAAGGGTGACGTTATTGCTCTCTACAACTACCTGAAAGGAGATTGTAGTGAGGTGGGCTTGACCTCTTCTCCCAGGCAATAGAATTTTTATAGAGTTAACAAACTTGGGTCATGTTAGTGGATGAAAAAAAGAAATAGCCTCTGTTTGTGTCAGGAGAGGTTTAGATTATCCACGAGGGAAAATTTCTTTACTGAAAGAGTTATCAAGCATTAATATAGGCTACCCAGTGAAGTGGGTTAGTCCCCATCCCTAGAGGTGCTTAAGAGATGTGTAGATGTGGCACTTAGGGACATGGTTTAGGGGTTGGCAGTTAGGGGTGGAGTTGGCAGGTCAATGTTTGAACTTGATGATCTCGAAGGTCTTTTCCAATCTAAACAATTCTATGATTCTATGAACCTGTCAGGGTTGAGGGGCAGGGGGGAGAGGGCTGGAGGGGAAGTAGGAAAAAACCTCATCAACCCTTAGGAAAATGAGAAAATCTTCAAAAATTTCTTAAGAAAATTTACGAAATATAGAAAATACAAATCAGAGAAGTTTTTGTGAAGACCAAAATGTAAAAGTATCCTTCAAAGCCTTTTGAATGCTACAGAAAAATCTCATGGAGTTTCAGAAACCTGTTCTCTTCACAGAATACTGTTTATTTTGCATTAAGAGTGCACCTTATCTTGTATTTATTAAACAGATTTGAAAGTCTAAGAAAAGACATGCAAAAACATTGAATTATAGTTCTGCTGTGACAAAAACAACCAAAAATTATTCTGATTTCAAACAAATACTTTCGTGGGACCTTTCTTTGAAACAGGTAAAGAATAGCATTTCCCAGGCAACTCAGTTGGAGCTCTTCAATGCTACTCTTGAGACATAGTGTCATGGACATCATAACAACTTTGCACCTGGACAGCTTGCTCTCTTGCCCCATATTACTCCATTTTATCTTCTGCCTGATGGTCACCCCTGCTGTTACTTATTACTGTACTGATACCCTTGGGTCTGCTCTTTTTGAGATACAGGTTTTCTTAATTAATGTATTTCTTGCTATTCTATTTTTTTTTTTCACTTTTAATTTATCCATGAACTTTAATTAAGCTCCTTCATCACAGCTCACAGGTTTGGCAAGCTTCACATGTATATATATCTGCTCACCCAGCAAGATGACCTGAGTTTGCTAACTCAATAAAATAAATTCTGTTACTTCCATTCATTTCTTGCATGCTAGAGTTAACAACAAGAAAAATGGGATAAATAGATCGATTTATATTTATTCTTTTCATCATGGAAAGTTAATTTTATATCTTTTTTTTAACAGAGAAAATATAGTGTTCATAAACATAAATTAGATTAAACTAGATTCTGCATATTCATTTTTTTTAACACTTACTCTGAATTAAAAAGTCTAATTCTTTCCTGAAAGTGTTAGGCAACAATAGAGTGCACCCCTTCACATGTACCTACTTCACCCCTCTTTGACATTTTTTTTTTCACATACCTGTCCATAGTTAAATTTATTTACACATCAATCAATTAAGGGTGTCAGAAACATTGTATTTTGGTAAAAAAAAAACAAAAACAAAAAAACACGGTGAAACTGGTTGGTCCTGTAAATATCTGCTTGGATTTTCTGGGTTCCTAAGGATTTCTATTTTACCTCATGAACTAATTACTAATTTACCTATGAACTGTAAGCATGAACTTTATTTTCTCATCTCATTTGCTTTAGATTACAGTGTACAAAACTTCTAGAAAATTATTGGAAAAAACTCTCATTGATGAGAATGTCAGTTAGTACCATGCGTTAAACTGGTCTATTGACTTGAGACAGCTGCTTGCTAGATTGTCTTCTAGCTAGTGTTATTACTAAGTTTCTTTCCCCCCCCCCTTTTTCCTCTACATAATCTTTTCTGAAATATCCTACCTCCCCAAGAGGTTATAAAAACTAACAGTGCAATCCAAATCTTGATTAGAGCAGACTAAATTTTTGGACCTTTTGTCCCTGGTTTCTCAGTAAAAACATGTAATATTATTGTTGTGTCCTGAAGGATGGGACTTCACCTGGTTTTCAGTTGGAGCAAGAGCAGCTTGAAGGATTATTCTGAGCCAAGAAGACACAGCAGTTCAACTTAGATGAGTTCCCTCTTCTGGAGAAAATATGGCCGGTTGGATACAAATGGCCCATACTTGGTATCTGATTTACTAAATGATATTTGGTCCTGTTTAGACTCTCTGTGAATAATACCCAGTCTTTTAGAATGTAACATGATCCCTCTCTAAATTCACAGAACACAACTACTTTACCCTTAGCCATCAAGTGGTTTAGTTCAAGGAGCTAGTGCTGAAGTGCCAGCAGAGCAGTGTTCAAGACTCACTAATCAAATAATTGTTTGATTGAATTGTATGATAAAATACCAGTGCATCTACTAAAGATCCCACAAAAATTACATTAAGAAATTATAACTTGTTAAAGTTTCAAAGTCAAACACTTAAAAGCTAGGAATACCAAAATTAGGGCTAATCAAACAATCTGAAATCTACCTCATGAGCTTATTCATTAGGAGCAGCTTTTGGTTTATGTTTCACTTACGTCTGAAGATTACTTAAAATTACAACATTGTTTTTGGTCTTTGAACATAGAGTTTCTTGGGCTGAAATTGTAAGGGATGCAGAATGCACCTGTATAAGTTACATCTACGCTGCATACATGCACAGCTGCATTCTGCAACTCTTAAGAGAACATCTATCATTGAAGAAGTGGAGCTACTTGAGCAGGAGTACCAATTACTAGATTGGCAGTCTGGACCCTCAGCAAGGTATCCTAAAAATTAAGAGCACATTTCTGAGATGTACATTGTGTTTTCTTTGTCATGTATTCCTTTTTCAGAAGAGGATCTGAAATCCAACTTCTTTATTCCTGTGTCAATACATACTATCAAATCATGTAAATACTTTGAAATTTACCGAATAACAGTGCCAGAAAGCAATAATAAGCTCTTGGTCTTTGAAATGTATGGCAAATGACCACATCCAGATATATAATAAAAACAAGAAGGGCAGGAAGTTTCAAATAACAAAAGAAGGATTTTTGCAAGTATTAGAGAGGTTTTTTCAGGTTTAGTTACATAACTTGGCACACCTCATTTTTCTAAATTATACTACTGAACTAAAAGACAACCAAACAAAAAAACCCCAGTAAAGGATAACTAGTAACTGGTAACTAGACTTCCCATGTGAAGTCACGTGCTCACAACAATAAAACAACAGTAACAATAAATACTTGTGTCATTCCATGTAATCTTTGGGTTTCTTTTCATATTGAAATAGGTATAACTGTAGTGAGGAGAAATTCTAGTTACTTGCATAGAGCCTTAGAAAAGCTGATATTACCACTTACCATTCTTTTTGTCATTTACTTCTTTGTAAAGCATGAATTATTTCATTGAGGTTGTTCTTTAGCAATTAGCTGATGAAGCTAAGTGCAGTAGTGTACAGTGAGTGCCAATGAAAATCGAGTCAACCCACCTTCTTTATAAGTAGTCTAAAATCGCTATATTTAAATGTACAGTGTTATCTCTGCATAAAAGCCTTAATATGTCAGATTGATATTAAACTGTAGCCTAAAAAATATTATAGGCAGAATAAATGGAAAAGGCCACCCCAAGGTACAGTACATGGGGATCAAAGGTTTGTAGATTTCAGAGTCTCTGGATCATAAATTCATGCTGCTGAAAGAAGTAAGACAATTTCTGAGTTTCAGAACACCATCTAAGTCTTATGAAAGCCACCAAGAAACAGTGGATACCTTGCATCTTGGAAACATTCCACTTTTAAGAATACATCTTGTAAACTACTGGAGTTTCTTAGTCCTTGGTTTATGCAGAGAGCTGTAGGTCAGAGTATTTGCATCAGCTTTACATTCTCATATTCATTACTAGTTTTCATGCATCACTAGTGAAGCATAAGAAGAAGTTCTCAAAAATCTGGACACAGTCTCTAAGACTGAAAAAGTGCTGAATTAATGATATTGCTCATGACTTGCAGTGAGTTACAAGCTTTGGAGGCTATGCTAGAGAAGTGTGAAATAACTCATTATGGCTTCTGGTACTAATAACTTATGGAGTACTCACAGGTATGAGATAAACCCCATAAGTTACTGTAGTCTATATCCTCTCTCCATTACAACTAGAGACATATGAAACAGCCAAAATTCAGCCCAAACCCCCAGTGTTCTGTCATGAAACTGAATAGATCAACATATCTATCGTTTCTGCTGGTTTTTTTGGTTTAATTTTCATTTGTTATTCCTGCTTTCCTTTAACTTCTATTCTTCTGATAATTTTATTCTTATTTTTTTATTTGCTTTATTTATTTTTTTATTTGTTGTAAACAACAATTAAGACAAAATCCCACCACTGTTTATAGTAATCACATTAGTCAGACAGAATCTTGGACATCCTATTTCCATCAGCAAAATTTATTAATTCACTCCAAGGGCAAAGCAGCTAAAAGAGATTAAAAACACTACTCTCAGAGACTGAGACCAAGCTTTTATACTCAGTCCTGTGCTAGAATGAGCCCAGGAATAGACAACAGCAACAATTCTTTTTTTTTTTTTTTTTGCTTTGCTGTAGGGGAAAGTCATTTTACTGCTGCCTTTTATAATACATGGTTTATCTTCCCCCTTGTGAATTGCCCTGTTTGGCATATTACAGAAAGCAGAATTAAGGTTCTGTATATGTCTTATGCATGTCCTTTCAATACCCCCTAGAATTATTCACCCCAGGGGGAAATATAACATTTGCCACTCCTTGTTCTTCTCCATGTTTTAAGGTTCATTATGCTGGCACTGAAGGACAGAGGGTATATAGTTCTTCATTCATTCCTGTGGTTTCAATTAAGGTCAGCCACAGTTTCACCTGTAACATAACAATTACAAGACAGAAAACAAATCATGACATTGTAATTCAGGATGTTTTAACAACACACTCAAATACAAAGATCCTAAACCAAATTCATAATAGATGGACACTATTTGAAGGCAGAGATCAGAGGTATAAATTATGTTGAAATAAAATACTGTGAGGTGACCTTATGACAATTTTTGCTATAGTACTGACAGGGTTTTATAGAAGATGCTTTGGCAAGATAGATAAGAACACAACTAGATGTATTTATACAGCAGTCTGGTTTATGGAGGAAAAAAAAGATAGTTCTTCTGCTAAAAAAATAATTGGGATGCAAAAAGCCAAAAGCATTCTTCTGTGCAGATAACAGTGAGAAAGATGCTTTACAATGGGCTGGTTAGGGCTGCAGAGATTCACACTAGCCAAGAATTTGTCCATATAATTCTAAGGAGAGAAAGATAATGAAAATATAATGACTCCCTTTTCTCTGCATCTAAGACTCAGGCATAATGTGTCCAAACACTCAGTTGGAAACATTTTGAGAATAGAGACATAGCCATTGAGTATGAGGAGAACAGACTTGCTGAATGTTTCAGTCTCTGTATATATGCATTTTGTTCCAGTGATTGGTTGTCATTCTGGGTCATTGCTGATAAAGGTCCCAATAGAAGGGAGTGAAAGATTTACCCTAGATTAGGCAGTGTCTGTGTCATTATGAATTCTGCTCTCAGATTCATGCAGGTGGCATGAGAGTTTATAGGCAACACATACTTGTGTCTAAACAAAGGATCACTTTTGTTTGGCATTTTACCAGATTTTAAAAAGGAAGATCATGTCATATAATGCACAATATATAGAGAATATTTCTGGGGAGTGTTTACAATTTTCAAAAGATACTGAAATAGCTAACTTAATTGAATCTGTGGTGCCTGCAGAATATCAGTTCAAACACCATAAAACATTACTGTTGACTTATCTAGAACAAGCTTGCTCTGTTTTTTATAGGTTCATAATATGCAGTAACATCAACTGTAATATAATATTATGTATTTCAATACATACATAAAACTCTCTACTGAATTTTTTTGCTCAAACAAGCCTTAAGAAACAACAGTCTTTCTAGGCAAGTGGTCTGTTGTTGATTCATCAGTATCTCATTTTCTCTAATACGAAAAAAAGAAATAATAACAGCAATAAACCTTTGGAGACTGAAAAAGATTCCCATCATTGTTGTCTTTGCCTATGTCACTCTTGTGTTCAGAATTGCCTGTCACATCTTCTTCTGTTTTTGATTTCAAGGCTTAGATCCATAAAGAGACTGGCTATGTATTTTGCATTCCTGGTGTCACTGGGACAATATTAGAACAATATTAGAACTATGATAGGATTTTCAGATCAAGACCCAGGCTTCTGATCCTTTTACCATAATGTCCTCCTAACTAAACTAAAAAGCTTACTTGCTCTATCTCCTTGCTGTTGGTAGATTGAATATTCACAGCTATATAGCTGGTAAAAGAAAAGCGTAAAATGTGGAGATACAGAGAAAGTTCCTTATTTTTAATTCAACTAGCCTCGGCTTCTAGATTGTCAGACAACACACTATTATTGCAGAATTCTGATTTGAACTTTAATCTGCACTGATTAGGAAAACAACTGCACTTGTTTATCACTTTAGTAGATTTTTAGAGTGATTTTAACACTGCTGCAAAGCTAAAAGCTGTTGTATATAACTTCTATGGTGTGAATTTCTCTAATATAGCTTTAGACATGCACAGGAGACATATATACCTCTATGTTGGTGTAAACTGGTTTTATAGACAGACAACAGAAAAAGACACTTCTTGGGTCAATTCAGCTGACACATTTTAGTTGTTTACATTAGTTTAAGATAAATCACTCCTTAGCAGTATATATTCCTCTTTACTGACTAGAAAAAGAAGACAACATAAATAGTTGAGATGTTGGTGCCTAGAGGTTAAACTTCCACCTTTAGAGGATACAACCTACCTCAACAGGACTTGGAATAGATGAGTCCGTGCCCTTTTTCAGAAATATGACTTGGCTGCCAAAGGTTTTGGGTTCAGTCCCAGCCTCAGACTATTAAAAATATATGGAGAGTTGCCTCTCTTTTATTTGATCTAATTTTAGAAGCCTTTTTATTGGTTTTCAGGCACTCAGGAAGAAGGGTTTTCTCATTTTTATCTATAACATCCACTTTAAAAGCCTCCATTTTTTTTAAACTGGAATATTTGGACAGCTCTTAAAGAGCAAAGACTAACCATGAGCACCAATCACTCACTGACTATAAAACAAAACTGGTTATGATGCCAGTGTCTCTATTGCCAATGTCCACATTTAGTCAAAAGAACTAAATTCCAGAAGTTTTAAAAAAGAATACAGTGGATCATTTTCAATACTCAGATGCATGGTTAAGCTGCCTAGAGGAAAAATGGCTCAATATTTTAGTATTGAATTGATGTTTCTTCTTTTAAAGACTGCATTTTGGTTTTGGTTTTGTCTTTCTCTTCCCAGTGGATCAACTTATGCTTCTTTCTTTTTTGGCCAACTCCTTCTTTTTACTCTTTCTGTGTGGTAACAAAAGGAAAGTAAAACCAGAACTATTTGGACTGTTAAAGCACTCATCATCACAGTCAACCAACTTAGGTTTTCAAAAATATGTTGGCATTTAAACAGAGTGGCAGGTTTTGGCATGATTCAGATGATGTCTGAGAAGGTTGGGCACTCAACTGATTAAAACTTTCATTTTGAGTAGAAGTTAAGCAATTATTCTGTTTCAGTGTTCTTAGAAGTATCTTCTGTGTACCTTTCGAAGCTCAGTCTAGATCTTAGAGAGGGCTCTCATGCAAACATTTAAAAATGTAAAAGATAATGTTGAAAATCTGGTTTAGTTCGAGAAAAAAAAGGTCACACAAAAAGTTCTGATCAACAGGCAGAAATTAGAAGGAAAAAAGCAACAACCAAGGTCAAGATAACAATCTCAGAATAATAAAATATTTTAAAAAAATTCTTGCAAGAACTTTACTAAAATTATTACTCTAGTATTACAGTTAATTATATTAATAAAATTAATTTGTGAAAGGCATTAATAATAGAAATTTTATGTGAACAATCCTATAAAAAAAAAAAACCTACAAACAAACCCACTTGGAATCTTTCTATAGCCTTCAGTTTAGAATTGCTATCAGGTGATCAACTAGGTGAGACTTTCTATCACTCTGAGAAAGGAAGTGAGATTTTCCTTTCCCCTGCAGGTGGAAATGTCAACATGAGCAGGAGTTCACTGTCATAGTAATATCTCTTTGAGACACAACCCTTCTTTTATTTTCTAAAGACTACTAACTAAATGCCATTATAACATTATTGCAAATATTGCAAGTGAATAAATTTATTTCTAAACCTCATCTCTGGGATGACAAGATGTAACATTAGCCTGTAATTATCTGACAAGTATGATGTTGTTCTGTGGCCCATACTTATTCTGGAAGTGAAAACATTTTTTTCTTCTAAAATCTATGACATTTCCTTTATTGTTTTGGTTTTGTGGGTTGGTTTGTTGGGGTTTTTTTCCCCTATAGATAAAAGTATTTGGAATTTGACTGTAAGTCTGTCCTTTTTTTGCCTTTTAAAGCTAAAAAGATCAGATTTGGTGTGACATTTAGTTTACTCTTTTTCTTCTTTCTTGATTGCAGAAAACACAAAGATTTGCCTGTCAGTGATGATACTCAAGAACACACAAGTGTATGCTTCAACATTTTGTTAAGTTTTACAGATATATTTGACATGAATTTAAATAAAGCCACTTAAACACTATGGAGTGTCAGAAATGAGTACCAAGATGAGCTCATATCTCGCCACTTCTTAGAATAGCATTGAATTGCACTCAGGAATATAATGGTCTGATTCGATGTCCATACAGAGCCCGTGCTACTCACCACTGAACCATATCTGAAGTTTCACAAAAAGGAATAGTCTTTGTACATCTTTGTAGTCTTATCATTCTCCCCATGTATCTATGCTAAGGCTAAGTGACAGAGGCAGAAAAATAAAATCCTTACTTAGATATTGGTATATTCAAGTCCATTTAAATGGTGCCAGAGGCTCATGAGGATCTGCAAAGCACCAGTCCTGAAGCTTCAAGATTTACCGGGAATTTTACTTTTATTTAAGACTCCAAGAGACTATTAAAACCCATGGGTTTTAAGTTACCCACAAGAAATAAAAAAAAGAGTAGAGGAAGAAAAGAGAGATTGAGAAATGAAAGAAAAGAGAAAGAGAAAAGGAAAGAAAAATATTTACTGTCAAGATGTCACATGATGTCAGCTTTCAGGAGAAAAGGCAGGACCAGATGTAGGCCCTCTGCACCTCTATTTATATGGTTTGACTACCATAGCCATTCCTCCCAGTCAGGACATTTGGTTCACTGACATTTGGTTCAGTGTCCTCCAAGCCAGAGTGAGAGGTGCCACAGCCAGTCAGAGGCTCCAGGGGGTGTGGTGTGGGTGGGCTGCCAGGCCGGCCTCATTTGGTTGACAGCTCAGCCAGGTGACTTCCATGCCATGTCCGCCCCATGGACTCAGCCATGCTGTCTGCAGACCTTGTGCCTCCTGAGCCATAAGGCTGCAGGCCCAACCAAGGCCCCTCCCCTCCCCTGACAGACACACAGACAAGGTGGTTGATCTGACACAATAACTGAGCAACCTGGTGAGAGAGGAATCCAGTCTCCCTCAGCTTTGCTTTGACCATACGCACAGCTTTGACCATGCTTTGTTCCTGTCTGCTGTGCTATCTACAAGTGTAGATCTCTTGTATCAGGAAGTGACTGAAAGCCATGGCAGCTTGCTCTAAAGCGTATATGATCAAAAAATAGAGGAATCTGTTTTGTTAATGTACAAGATTTCCACGAGGATTTGTGAGGAAATCTTAATGCCTTACATTGCCTCAAGGGAACCTATTTAGTTTTATGATGGAGAGTGTTGAAATATTTGCATCTCACTGCTGCACAGCTCTTTCCAGCTTACAAAGATTTCGTACATCTTGGTGTTCTAAGATAGAACTTCAAGGGAGATTACCTTTTTTCACATTCTCTGATATCAAATATGATTGCTCCCAGCAGTAGTTAGGAAGCATGTGGGAGTAAAACACTTTATTACTGACTTCTTGTCCATACAGAAGTGACAGAAAAAAAGAGGGGAAAATGGAGAAATGGAAAGATGAAAAATTTTAAAAGTTCAATTAGCTAAAGTATGTGTTTTGATTTTAAAATGATTTTAAAAGAAATGGGGAAATTAATGGATATAATTTTTAATTTGACATAGGAATCTTGTTATAGGATATTTTCTTTAGCATTAAATTCTCGGAAACAGTTCAAAGATTAAATTAATCTGATACAGTCTACTTCTGTCTGTTGAACTATATTTCTTTTTGAGAAATGCAATTGTTTTAATAGTTTTACATGATTACCTGAACAAAACAAAGAAAGAATATAATAATGATAAAACGATAAAAAGTCTTTTCTTAGGACCTAAGGAGTAACACAGTGTTATTACTGCCAGTTTAATTTGAAAAATCATATACTTTCAGCTACATTTATGTTCTGTCAATATATGGTATCTGCCATTGTTTACACTTATTAATCATATGTAGATTGTTTGCCAGTAGTAGTTCAATTCCATACTTGATGAGCAGTGATTCTTTATAAATTCTTCAATTAAAAAGAATTCTTATAATTAAAATGGATAGTTCTAATATAATTTCTGATATTTCTCTTATTATTTTTCTACTGTGATGGGTATTTTTTCCTGAAATGACATACCCATGAAACATGAAGGTCCATTCTGTGCATTTCAACCTTCAGGTAAACCTTCTGAAGTAATACACAGACTTCATATCATTGCAGAGTGGTTGAAAACATAAGCTCAAATAGCAGTGATTTATTCCTCTTGCAGGGAAAAAATAAAAATAAAAATGGAACAGTGATTAGGAATTCCATACATTTAATCAGCTATTTCCTCAAAATTTGGAATCTAGTATTAAAACCAAAACTTAGGTTTTCCACGTTTTCTCTTTATGTCTAAGAAGATAATCTGTCTGTCGCTCTTCCACTCTGTAGCTTCACTTTCTCCCTTGTTTTCTAGGTACTTAAGCCCTATTGGGAGTTTCAGTACCCTCTCCCAAATCTGCTGAGGTGATATGCTTTTCATTCTTTGAGGGGTTTTTCCTCTGTCTTGAATTCCTTAAAATTATGAGGGAGGAAATAAACCAAATTACTTCAGCATTATGTAGGAGTATGGTTTCTCACTTCTTGCCTCTTCACATTTTAAAACTTATTGGATATATCTGTCTATATCTTGCAGTTCACAGGCCCTTATACAACAATGAATGGAACACTGGATGGAAATACGCATTCAAACATGCTATCAGAAATCTGTTGTGCTCCATCTAAATCTCCTTAGGTCTTTGAATCTTTTAACATAAATTGAATCCTGGTTCAACCTGGCTTCTTTTAATAATTAAGGGGAAAAAAAAAAAAAAAAGCAGATCTGCCCTGCATTATCCAGATATATATATCACCATTTTCTTGCTTTATTTTGAAGCCAAAATACCATGCTTAGTCAGTCTTCCAAACTTCATAAATTTAGTACATCAGAAAAAGGTTACAGTCTTCTGAATTTGGCTAAAGCTCATGGACTGGCTGAACCTATGACATGTTTAAAGAAAAAAAAATATATATCTTTGCTTCCTTAAGAAGTTCTGCAAACAGATGAATCCTTTACCACAAGATAAAAAAAAAATCTAAACAGAAGTTTAGATTCCCTGAATCCCTTTTTGTCCCTGAGATTCACTGCTTCCACTTTTCTGTGTTTATTTTAATGTAGCATTATAAATAAAACAAGTAGGAAGTCAGTAGGAACTATAAGGCAGTCTGAAGAGAAACTAATCAGATGACTCCCAACAAACTGTAGATCATGCCTACTGAACCATAAATGTTGAAAGCAAATATAAACAAAAAATGGGAGAGGCCACTAAACAGTTTGGAGATGATAAAGCATCTAAACTTAATGGCAGATACAGCATGTGCCTCAATACAGCCCAATTATATTAAGAATGGTTTTGAAATGCTGCTTTTCATCATGTTTCTTCCATTCTTCAGAGTCTGTAGTGCTGACCAACATCAGCCACTATTAAAGAGTCTTCATGCATGTAAAATAATATGATTTCACAATGATTACATATTCACTCTACAGCTGGCTGAGTTTTTACATCTCCATTTGTCATTGACTATTGTGTCCAATTAAATGATTAGCTTTTAAAAACTGCTGCACATTATGAGAGTGAACTTGTGTTCCATTGCACTGAGTGATGCAGAAACAAACTCATTACAGCATGTAATTCACCCATATTAAATAACAAACAGATGGCTGCTGTAAATGAGAGCTGCTTTTTCTCTTCAAAAGTGCCAGGAAAAAGGTGTTTTTATTTATCTTTGTTTCCAGCTTCTTTCTGTTTTCTTGACAAGTGGGCAGCTGGTTGCTGAGGTTTTCAATTGGTGCAGAAGAATGAAAAGCCTGTTTCCATTAATTTCCCCATAAAATAAGTCTTTGAATCATTCCTGTTATAAATGCATGTGCAGTAGCAAGCTGCTGCTTGATTAATTCACTTATTATGAAGATTTCATCTTTTATAAGAGGGCCTGCAGGTAATTTATCTTGTTTAGTAAGATTAGAAAAATGTAATTATCTTGATACCTTTGGACCCCTCTCATTTTAATTGTGTTCCCATAAATTTCAAACATAAAGATGGGATTTTTTTTTTGCACAAATGTTCCAACATGTGGTAGAAAAATGTGTTGTAAGATCTGCATAAAAACTTATCAAGTAAAATGCATTTAGATTATACTATTAAGGGATTGCATACAAATAAAACCTGTATACAGTTATGGAAGCATATACAAATACCTGCATTTCTGGTACCCTGGTCACAGGCTTTTAACAGCTGGAGCTGGATGAAGAATGTTGGGATTCAAGTTCTTTATTTTCCTTTTTGAAAAAAATTGATAATGCATTTCACCAGGGAAATACAAAATCTGTTCTATTTTCACTAACCAAGTCAAAATTATGTTACTCTTCATGTATACCATCAATAGTAAAAAGGAAAAAAGAAAACATATAAGCTGAGATGCATGTGTAAGATAGGCGCCTCTGACTCTCTCCAGCATCCTTTGGATGTTTTCTCCCTCCTCTCATTCTTAACTTCCCTCTGAGTTAAAATCTGAAACAAATCAAGATCCAGAAAGCTTTCTCTTGAATATGATTTTTTCTCTTCTCAAGACAACAATTGGGGTATTTTTGTTTGATTTTAACTTTATTTGTCTATATATTATGGATTTTTTCATTAATCTATTTAATTTTAGTTTGTGTCCTGTCAGAAGGACTCTTTTCTTTTTTTTTTTTTTTACTTTATTTCTAGTACCCTCAATCCCTTTCCCCCCCCCCAAAAAAAGTTGATTAACAATTTGGCGTAAGTTTCTTTTTCATATTGATTTTAATTCAGAGTGGCTGTAATGGTCAATTTGCATAAAATAGATTTATAGGAACATGGTAAATATGCAGCAAGTGCATTATGGGTAACTTGGCTCAGTCACGTGTCCAGGTTTGGAGTGGGATAGAGTTAATTTTCTTCTTTTTGGTAGATGGTACAGTGCTGAGTTTTGGATTCAACAGGACATTAACATGGATAACACACTGATGTTTCAGTTGTTGCTAAGTAGTTCTGACCCTAACCCAAAGACTTTTCAGGTCCCTGCCAGTGTGCAGGTGCACAAGAAGCTGTGAGGGAGCATAGCCGAGACAGCTGACCTGAACTGACCAATGGGATATTCCATACTACAGGACATCATGCCCAGTAAATAAACTGGGGGAAGTTGGCCTGGAGTCACCAGCTGTGGCATGGGGATTTGTCAGCGGGTGGTGAGAAATTGTACTGAGCATCACTTGTTTCTCGGTATTTTTTCTTTCTCTCTCTGACCTCCTTTACATTACAACTATTACTATTATTATTATATTTACTTCATTTCAATTATTACATTTTTCCTATCTCAACCCAGGAGTCTAAGTTTTTTCTTTTTCAATTCACCTCCCCCCAACCTGAGGCACAGGGAGAAATGAGGCAGCGAGCAAGTGGCTCTGTGGTACTCAGTTGCCAACAGATCTATTAAAATTTTGTGAGTGTCATAAGCCTTTTAACATTAAAATGAGACCAAAAAATCTCAGTGTGTTTAAAGTTAAGTATTTTCAGGACTCTGCATGCACATTTTCTCAGCTCTTGAGGGTCTCTAAAGCAGTAATTTGAGTGCCAGCGAACTGAACATCGTAAGAGGCATTACAGACATCACATATATCAATGTGTAAGGAAAGAAATTTTGCAGAGAGGAAGTTCAAGCAGTAAAGAGACTCATAAGAATATGCAAACTGTACAAGGTGGAAGCTATGAAATTGAGATATGTGTACAGATGGTTGAAACATTTCAAGTCAGGTGAGAATAGCAATTGTGACAAACCATGATCTGGGAGACCTGTGTCAGCAGCAACACACATGAATGCTGAAAAGGCTGAGCAGCTCATTAGGGAAGATTGACGAATAACCCTTAATGACCTTGCTACTGCTCTAAATTGCAGTTCTGCATCAGCACACTGAATCCTGCAGTGGTCTCAAGACTTTGTCATGCCAGGTCTTATGAAAATTCATCCTGGGACATGCACAAACTTGTGACATTACTCTTCAAATCTCAACTGAATTAAAGGGATAAAGAGATATGCTCAGTTATAACAGAGTTTATTATTGCAAGTGTATTTTTAGTTTTTAAGCAAGTCCTTTTTTTCTCAATAATCATATATGTCGATATATTTCATATTGATTATATGGGTATATATAAGCACTGGGTTCTAATTGTCAAGGAGTCCAATTAAGGCAGAGATGTAATTTAAAAAAATATATATATTTCACGGTACAAAAGTCTGTTGTATTCTGTAAAGAAGATATAAGCCCACTGAGAGTGTAAAGAGGACTTATCAGTCTAATGGAGAAGTTAGTTAAAAACGTCTATTTCTCCAAATATTTTCCAGGCAAATTACCAACTGCAAGTGTGTGCTCTACATGTTTTATCAAAACATAATCCAAACTGCTGTAGATTCTAAAAGAAAAGAAACTATTTAGTCTGTCTGATGTATATTTAATGAAATATCTGGTTTCTCATAGTGTGTGGTTATAGTACTTTCTAACTGACAATTACAGAAAGAATGAAGGTTTGCTTACAATGAAAAGTGAATGTGTTCTTTCTTATGTCTGGAATTTAGAAGATAAAAGCCAGTTGATGCAATTAACTAATAGAGGACAGATAAAAAGTGTGGTATGTAGGATGTATAAGACACTAGACAAACAAGAGAATGCAATTGAAATGTAATTGATCCTTAAAATAAAAAGAAGCCTGCTAGGGCACAGCAAATTTCAGTCTTACACAATATGTAGTCTATTCTTCACAGTAAAATCTTGTCCTAACCCTAAAAAATTGTGCCCATTCTCACAAGAAACCCAAAGTATTGATGTATCAAATCAACTTCATATGAGGAGAACCAAAGAATTCCAAGCAGTATCTACCTCTGTCTTGCACTCACTGCAAGAATGGGTACAATCAGCCTTTAGGATCAGCTCATGGCATAACTTCACTATAAAGTATTTCAGTTGGAAGGCCCAAATACAGATTCTATTCTCAGTAATACTAAGTACCATAGCTTGGATAACTAAACAAACATGTGAAAATACTGTCAAAAGAAAAAAAGAAAAAAAAAGAAAGATAATTGAGTGGAATATTATAAGAATAGGTGAATACAATTATTCTGTCCCATTCTGAATTAGGAGGGCTGAATATAGTTTCTAGAATTGTATGGAGCAAAAACGAGAATATGTTTAAGGTCCAGGCCTCCATTTCGTATGTTCAGAGTATAATCCAAACTCAACTCCACCTTCTGAAAATGCCACCATTTGGGTGACATTTCTATGACTTAGATCTGCATTATTTTAATAGATTGTGGAAGAAATGTGGAAAGTCAGCATTTTGTAACAGAGAAGCTTCTTTAGATATTAGTCTGCAATCACTAATAGTATGAAAAAAATCTTCTCAAACTTTGCCCGCAAAATGCTGCTTCAGTAATTCATTAACTTGTTCTAATGAAACAATATCTCATTGCTATTTGGGAAGAAACTAATCTCCTTTCCAAAGTGTTTGCATAATGTATTGAGAAAGAAGTGACTGCAGAATCTGCTGATCATACTTTTGAGGATTCCACACAGGCTGGGTAAACTTTTTAAACACTATTGAGAAAACTATATACACACAAAATTGCCTGCTCAGGCACTTAGTATGGACTAAGAACAAAATATGTTTAGGTTGCATCTTGCAGCTTACAGCCACTGAAACCTTAAGTTTAACCAAAGAATATTAACACTTTCCTTATGCTATAAATTATTGTCTATCTAATTCAGAGATGTTGTATCAAATATGGGAATTACTGAAAGCATGTCACAATAATCCTTCATAGAGTCTGTTAGTAATAAGCAACCAGTGCATTGTAAGCACTGATACATGTTAGCACATGTATCCATACATAGATATATATTTATATATATTATATATATTTATTTATATATTTATATCTATATTAATATATAGATATATATTTTTATAGATAAATATTTATTTCACATATGCATATATATACAATTCAGTGTGTATAAACACATGTATATAAACACTCACATGTATATAAACACTCCAAGGATCAATTACAATATCTCTTTAAGAATTAGTGTTTATAATTGAAATGATTTAAAATAAGAAAGGAAAAAAACCACAAAAAACAAGCAAACAAACAAAAAAACCCTAAAGAAAACAGACCAACCACAAGACTGGAAATAATTCTGGCTCAATTCTAATCAGCAGCCGTTTCCCCACCTTTCTCCCACCTCAGAAAACTGTTCCTGTAATGAGTATAGGGAAATAACAGAATGCTGTATCTAGCTGCCTGGGGATTGTAAATGGCAGTTTATATATACTGCAACATTTGTTTCTGTTCACAGTTGCCTCTTCTGTGTTACGTCTGTAAAAAGAACCTACCATTGGCTCATTAGTGGTGACTCAGAACACTTGGACAGAGCTCCAGATGGTTACATCAGAGGGTAGTGATCAAGGACTCAGTGTCCCAATGGACACTCATGACAAGTGGTGTCCCTCAGGTGTCCATACTGAGAATAGTAATGTTAAATGCCTTCTTCAGTGACATAGACAGTGAGATCAAGTGCATTGTCAGGAGGTTTGCAGGTGATAACATGAAGCTGTGTGGTGCAGTTGACATGCCTGACAAACAGGATGTTGTCCATAGTGACCTGGACAAGCTTGAGAAGTGGGCCCGTGGGACACTCATGAGGTTCAAGAAAGCCAAATGAAAGGTGTTGCACCTGGGTCAGGGCAACCCTCTGTTTCAACAGAAGCTGGAGAATGAAGGGATTGACAGCAACCCTGCCAAGAAGGATTTGGAGTGCTGGTGAATGAAAGACTGGACATGGGTTAGTAATGTGTGCTCAGAGCCCAGAAATCCAACCACGTTCTGGGACGCACCAAAAGAAGTGTGGCAGGGAGGTTGAGGGAAGTGATTCTTCTCCACCTAGAGTATTCTGCATCCAGCTCCGGAATCCTCAGCACAGGAAAGACAGGGACCAGAGGGAGAAAATCCAGGGGGAAAAAAATTACATGCATTCAATCCCTCAAACCTTGCCAAAATTTAGAATGTTCCCATCTCTTATTCTGTGGAAAAAAAAAATAAATCAGAAATCCTAAGCCATCTGTATTGTAAAGTGGATCTTAGCATTTTTTTTATTAAGAGAGTTAATTATATTTTCCTATCTATTGAAACTGTTCTCTGACAATGAGAATACTGTGAACTCACCTAGGATTTATTTTGGCCAGAGATTATTTAACAAGATCATTAAAGTTGTCTTTAAAATTTTAGAAGCTCACTCAGTTCTGAAGGAATTAATTCCCTCTCCTTTTTTCCCTTTTTTAACCATAATATCACAGCAATAAAAAAAATCATGTTTATAATATATAGGCATAAAAAATATTATCATTTGTTAAAGACTGGTTAAGATGACGGATATTGAATATTCAACTCCCTTTAGAAGATAATTTTTACAACTTTACTATTAAAATTAGAATGAAAAATAGAAGAAAAAGAGGAATTAGAAAAATCAAATTCTACTAAAATTTTAATAAAACATGAGATACTTGATTTTCTTACACTTAGGTGCTTTTAAGCTTACAATGATTTTACACCAAGAACAAGTTTAATTAAGTTGAGAGTTTTGCGTTTGACAAGCATTATGCCATGTTATGCCAGGTTCATAGCTTTCCTTTTTCTATATCTTACTAATGTCGTTTTCTTTAAACATGATAGGACTGTGCTGAGCTACAGTAGGAATGAGGACAAACTTCCCATGAGACAGGCTCAATCCTGCAATTGCAGTCATATGTGCAGGTCCTCTGCTCCCTTGGAACTTGGAAATCTGCTGGAATGAGTGGGACTGACTCAAAGCTTCAACATAGTTGCCCAACTTTTTTCTCACGACATTTGTGAACATCCTGTATCCTCCCTTTCACCACAAGATTTCTATGCTTCTGTTTGTTAAATGTGTTTATTTTTAGTGGCTTAAAAACACACTAACTTTTTTCTTTTCAAGCGACCACTAGCAAATTTCAATTTTTGGCTGAAAAAGAGTCCAACTTTCAAACATGACTGAGCATCATTCTTCTTTAGAAAAAAAGCTGTAAAGCCAAGAAGGAAAGCACTAGTTAATATTTTTGCAAATTAGGACCATCCAATTGTTGCCAGTAGAGTCAATGTTCACACCACTAAAACTCTATGTAGAATACTTGTTCCTATCCAGTCCAGTCAACCAAGGCTCCACGGAGAATGCTGGAATCCTCTTGTCTGTCATTACAAGACAATAAAACTGATCCTTCATAACAAGAGAAATCTTATGTTTGATTTTAAATTGCACAGACCAATTTCTGTTTGGTTTACTGAAATGTACACTCCTGATAATTCTCATCTCAAGTGAGGATGCAGGCATGAAAAGGAGTGAATGCATTTGTCTTGCTCATCATATCAATTTCATATGATCTACTTTTGAAAGAGAATGATTTAATTTTATTTTTTCATTGCTGATTCCAAGCAAAGCAAATAGGACTCTGGGAAAGGGAGAAGTTTCTAGTGTATATGGTACCCTATTTTGCCACAGATTGTCATACCACAGGATTGCTCTTGTCCTACTGAGCAGTGCAATACAGGAGGACATTAACTTTTAGCTTCACATTTCATTACTGGCTGGGGATATATTTAACATTTTATTAAATTCCACAGGGTTGGTTTTATGCACTAGCTATTTACTCCTCCCTAGGGCTGACCACAACAACCAAATACCCTTAAAGTCACAAATCCAGTACCTAGTATTTCAATATGTTAGTTGAATGCATTATCTAAGGCATTTCTGAACGTAACTCCTGTAAATCCATTAATGACACTATGATTTTTGTTATCTTAAAAAACTTAGCTAGTGTTTTTCTGGAAACAATTGTCTCTAGGAATGGGGGAAAGTTTCATAAATCATGTAAAATATCTAGAACAATTGACTCAAGTAAACCTGAAACCCTTTAAAAAAGGCATGAAATGACAAAGGGGGTCATTGCTTCATGTTAGCAATATTTTTCTCGTCTTCAGGAGTGAACTAAAAAGAATTATTGCTGCCTTGAATACTTGCAGAAAGAGTGGGGACTCAAAAAATTTATTTTCAGTTACACTTGACTGTTTCTATAATTGTTTCTAATGAATATTACTGTAGTGTCTAAATCAGCTGTCCTAGTTCAGCAGAAGACACCGGTTATCACTGTGTGGGGGGGTGATCAAGGCTGTGTATTCTACACCCTCTATTCATTCCCCAAGAACAATGGACCATTCGCAGCAATTACCCAGGAAGTCGTTAGCACCTCCACACCCAGCCTAAGGGTGTGTGGCTGCTAATGGGCCATCAACGGTTCAACAATATCCCATGACTCATAGAGTTAATCACCCATTGTGTGAGTCCCCGCCCTGGGGGAGGGACTGAGTGCTCCCTGAAGGTATATAAACAGGGCTCAGAAGAACTCAAACACCTCTTTGTGGGATCTAGAGGAGCAGCAGGACCTCGACAGGAGGAAACCACTACTCTCGAACGGACTACGACCATCACTTCTGACCAGACCACAGCCATCATCTGCACCAACAAGATTTCTTCACTTCTTTCCGCTTTGGACTCGGGGGAACCTCGTGGGTCTCAGCACCACGGCTAACAAACCCCTTTGGGCTTGTGCCCCGGGACACTGGGTTATACTGCTGGGTTTTTGGTGAGTTGAAAGCAGTGTCAGTGTATTTATGGTAATATCTTTCATTAAATTGTAACTCTGACTTATAATCTCTCTTGTGGTGGGTCCATTTCTCCTGCTGGTTTACCTCTAAACCAGCGCATCAGCCTTTACAATGTATTTGCTTTCTCAAATTAGCTGGTACTGAACAATAAAGGAGGGAGACAATGGATAGAAATAGGTGCAAGCAGTCAGAAGAAATCTAAATAGAGAGAAGTCTTAATACACTTTAATTGAATTCAGGAAGCCTGCAAACACTTATATATAGCTATTAATTCATATGTGGTTAAAGACAGAGCTATTTAGCTGTGGCTTAGGTTTCTGTGGGGTTTTTTTTGTCTTTTTTTAATTTACAAATTTTCTTTTTTATTTGGAACCTTTTTAGTTAAGCATTATTTATTTTATTTTATTTTTGCATTTCTAATGCCACAACTAGTTATGGGAGATGTCTTTAGATATATCTAGCAGACTCATATCTCATGACATGAACTACTGGACTTTGTGTTTCTTGGTTTATTTTTTTTTATTTTTGGGGGGAGTAAGTTATTATAATGGTATTATTAACATTATATTACACTACAGAACTGCATAAAATATCTTAAAAATGGATCCCTATCATTAATAATCTACATGGTATTTACCTACAGCTCTGTTTATGAATGAAATGCATGACACTGCAGAATGATCACTAAAAATTCATTGTTCACCACTTCCTTTCCTTATTCTGCATCACAATGATGCAAAACTACTTCAGTTTTCCCCTCCTGATTTTCAAAATGAAATAGATGAAGTTCACTAACATATCATCTGCTTGTACTTCAGCTTCACTGACACTACAGACCATACCCATTATGGTATTTCAGGTCAATAATTCCTGAATTAAGAAGGATTAATAGGATTTATGACCCTCTTTTCAGCTGCATGTAGCACAACCAGTACTAATTATATTTTCATTAACCTCTGTGGCTAGCTCATGTTCTAATAATTTAGCCCTGTTATGGCTTAATCCAATGTTTTACATGTTCAATAAGGTGAACACACAAACAAAAGCTATATAAATAAATTCTCATGGCCAAATCATGGCTGCTCTAATGAAGAAATACTTTAGAAGAGCTACTGCTTCTAGAATCTCACAAGGTCTGGCCCATGCATTGATCAGCTCTGTCTTGGCTCTTGAAGTGAATTATTCCACAGGAAAAGAGGCACTGTGGAGCCTAAGCACTAGATAAATCCAATTGAACTACATAAACTACAATGCTAAATGAGTCCTATGCAAGTTGCCTTATAATGGCAAAGTCCATACTTGCACTTCAGGAGATGGTAGTGCCAAAATTTCAAGAACTGATGCTAGCATGTCTCAAGAATGCATGTGGAAGGCTGTGCTTCTAGGAGTATATCTGCACTGCACTTTGACCCCTCCTATTCACTCCCATCTCCATTGAGTTACTCTCAGGTATCTTTTTTTGCCAGAGGGAATAAGGGAGAACACAGGAGTCATAGTTCAGCTGTCAGTAATAACAGGGCTATTCAGTATGACAGCCATCTCCCACCACTCTCCATTCCTAAGCAGAGTCCGAGCCAACTGGATACCAATGCTGAATGCTGTTTGTGCAGTGAAAAAAGGAGTGGTGGCTGAATTCACCCCATATTCTGCAACTTTCCAAGAAACGCTGTCTCACCACCACTCTTCTCCTGTGCTTTTACTCCTTCTCTGCTGCAGTTAAACATCAGCTCCTGTAGCTTTTGCTTATTTGACTAAAGTTAAATATATTTAACCTAAAAGGGGTAAGGCAACAGATCCATTCCCCAGTCATGAGGTATCCAGGATATGAAAATAAATTGACATGGGAACCATGACAGCTAAATTGATACAGAATTTAGAATTAATGTTATGTGAGAAGCACTGAATGCTTTATGTTTTTTTGTATTTTTAATTCGGTGCTAATGTCTGACACTGTCAAACATTAGATTGCAATATATGTTCACTGAAATAAAGTATAGTGAAATACTGATTGGAAACAGAATACCAAGAGGTATTTTGAAGGCAGTTTTATAAAGTATTTCCTCTCTGATGAGACATAGGGGAAGAAATCTCTAGTTGCAATCAGGTTTGGGAAAACAGCAACTCCTCTTTCTCTCATAGTATGTAAATTTTTCACAGAGATAAGTTTAGATTTAAATTGAAATCTTAACATACACATTTAACCTAAAGATGAAAGTGCAGTTTGTACAAGAGTGAAATTCATACAAATTCCCTTTTATCATTCCAAAGTTTTATAACTTTGAAGTAAGCCATTTTATCATTGTAACAGTATCTCAGACATAAATCCTCTGCCAGACTTATTTGCCTTTCTAGGATGCTCATTCTTTTTCATACGAAATTACAGTTCAGTCTAGTTTATCAGTAATTCAGCTCAGATCCAGGCCAGTCCATCTGTTTCCCAAAGACAAAAAAGTGCAAAAGTCAATAGGACATGATAGAATAACCATTACATTATGTCACACAAAAGGTACATCTCAGTTAACATGAACTGTTTAATCAGACCAACCTTCAGAGTTTTTCTGCTTCTGTCTGACATGCCAATTGAATCCAGTGTGAAAATGGGCTTACTGGAAGTGTAAACACAATCTTTATATCACTTTGATTATAGCTTCCAGGCTCCTCATTTTACTTGAAGTATACATTACTTTTGGAATAGCTGCTCCGATTTCTTCCTTTCTTCACTTTCCTTTGTTTGTTTGTTGTTTTTTTTTTTCTGGTCATTGTCTAGATCTTTCAGTGTCTGGGCTTTCTCACTCTTTGATCGCTATCTCTTTTGAACACTAGCTACTGTGAACACTATCTACAGTTTTATTTTCCCTGACTGCATTCCTTAACCAGAATATAAACGTTGGTGGAGGTTGAAACAAAAGATTACTTACATACAAAAACAACCCAAACAAACACAACATAAACCATCCAACAAATAAAGAAAAAACACAACAAAAGTCCGAACAAGAAAAACAGTCAGTGGAATGAAATAACTATAAATACATAGATAACTCCAGTGGAGTAGTCCTTTATTCATAGAGATCTTGCAACAAATTCATCTGCTGTTACCAATCTTGATTATTAGCCAAAACAGGAACTACTTTATTTGTCACCTATTGGTATTAGAGAGATGCTCTATAAGCTAAGTGTAAATAACCTTACTTAGTAACATACATGGTGACATGAACACATGTACTTTTAATAGCTGAGAATTTTTTTTCTGATGTCCTCAAAGAAAACAAGTCCACTCACAGAGTAACAGTTCTAAAAAATCATATCCCATCAGACAGAATAGTGTGTTGGGCCAAAATATTTCAATCAAGTTGGAAGTCATCAGCTTCTGCAATGGAAAATGATTTATGATCAACAATGAAATAACTGGAGCATAGGTGCTCTTTTATGTTTTGGGGTTTTTTTTCCAATTATTTTAAATTTTAAATCCTGAAAAGCTCATTTTGGTCTTCAGAGTTTTCTTCTTCCTTCTGGTGTTCCAGACATGAGCAGTATGGAGGCATAGAATGAGTAAATTATATTGTAGGCCATTCAAATACTTCTGGTGGTAGCCGTATTTCATCCAGAACCTCTAGTTTCCTTTAGAATATTTTTTCCCAGTGATTTGCCATTTCCCAGCTGATACTATTTGTTGCAGGTACACTAAAGGAATACTTCATTTCACCTGATTCTTCATATCAATTATATTATAAATCATTATAGCATAACGCAGCGCGAAAGCAGACAGATCTTAAATACTCAGCATAAGACAGCACCTTATTTCCATGATTATTTTAATGCTTGATTTGGGTTAGGGTTCTTTGGGCTTTTTTTATTAGTTAAAAAAAAATTACAACAAAATGGTCAGTTTCTTAGCAGAAGATGCTAAGATTCTTTAGCTGCTACACCTAAAAGTAAGTATATTGTGAACTTCCTTCTTTTTTTTTCCTATGGACAAACTGAATATTTTACTTTCTCATTATATGTAGTGTGTTCTTACTTCAGATTATTTATGCACATGTTAATCTTTATGCTTCTGCTGTTGAACTATAATAGATGATAGTGGCTTCACAGTTTAACAGGCTTTTCTGTCTTGTACACAAACACTGTGATAGCTGTGAAAGATTCTAATGCTATGTGAAACTGACAAGTATATTTCCATTCAATGTGAACTGCACAGAGTAAGAGAAAAATTCTAAAATCAAGACCTCTGTCCCACTTCCATTTTTCAAAATAACTTCATAAAATGCCTTATCCTAGTAGCACAGCTAAAAACTGAACAATGATAAGATTTTCTCAATTATAATTGTGCATGCAAATGAAACTATTCCACATTTGATTACAGTAAGAAACTTTATAATTGAAACACATGACGGAGATACCTTTTTTAGGAGAGATAGACATAACTATATTCTAGATGAGAGTGTCTAAGTACTAGGTTTGGGTGCTTAGGCTTCTGAAACAACTCCAAATAAGAAATATTGATTGTTCTAAAGATTACTGATTTTTGTAGGGAGACTCTCAGGACTGATAAGCCAGGAAATTGCTTCCAAACAGTAGAAAAAGTAAAGCACAAGCAGTAATAGTTTGCATGTACAAGACTTCAATCGATTCCTGAACTGTCCGCTGTTTAGCAGAGAAGCTAAACCATCCTCTACTTATTCACTTCTCGCTACTGAGATTACCAAAACTGCCATCAGTTGTTATGGTATTGTCTATGTTTTGGTAAATTATCATCAGAATGCACATATTCAATAGCCATTAAATGGCCATGACAGTATTGAAAGTCATAATTCATAGAAATACTTAAAGTATTTTCAGTCTCGTATTTCTTGAAACTTGCAAGTTTATAATTTAGTTACTGTGTTTACTACAACACAAAGAATAAAAAGTGTGAACAAATTACACTTTCCAGACTGTTAATTAACTTACTTTTTCCCTTACAAGCACACCTTAGAAAACACATAAGGATTAAATTTATTTTTTTAGTCCTCATAGGTTGTAAGCCAAAATATTTTCTAACATGTAAATCCACATTTGCATTGCTAAAGTTTCTACACTGGAAAAAACAGAAAAAGAATCCCAAAGAGAATTGTATTTTACTCTGGGTAGGAGGAGGTAGCATGAAATGTTTTGTACGTATTCACTCCAACAGAACTGCTGAACTGAAATGCTCCAGTTGAAGCTCCATGTTTTCAGTAAACAGAGGGAATCAGAAGAAAGTTGCAGAACAAGAGAGTCTTATTTTAATTTATACATATTTTCTTCAGAAAACATTCAAAAACCAGGCAGAACAGTTCCTCCTCTGGTTTACCCTCTCTTTTTTTCCCCAATGTTTTCTATTTTGGGAAAAGCTGAGAAAATCCCCAAAGACTGCTTGAAAATGCCAGCATTTCCTGATTACTGTAAAAGATAGAATGTCTATTCAATTTTTTTCTTTGTCCTCTCAGGGAAAAGAATTATTTTGTGAGAGGATGAGGTGGAAATAGTAAGTTTCATGTCGTTGGAACTCTGTAAGAAAGCAATTGCTGACAATGACTTATTTTTGTTGTGGTGTTACAGATAGTAGTAAAGAGACAAGAAGCCAAACTAACCTGGAAAACACAGTAACAAAAATACAATAAGTACTAAATGTGAACTTGCATTTTGAAGTTCCACTAGAAATTTTAAGGCATAGAGTTTCAATATGTATGAATGTTAACTTCTGGTCATTTAGACCTTGCATATAAACAATTACCAATAATTCCTGTTTGTGTCGGAGAAGGAATTTTGTGCATGTTTGCAAACTGCTTGAACTACTCCACTTGAAAAGGAAATTGGAGAATGTAAAAGATCTGATAGAATGGATCACTTCCTATTATCTTTCTTTAAACAGATTTTAGTTTTGAATTGGGCTAATACTCCTATTTATTAATTGCTGTTGATTGTCAGCAATATAAATTCTTGCATATATCCCCCACCTTCATAACTTGGTTAGAAAATAGATATTTTTAATGTTTTAATCTCCACTGATAAATCCTTATTTACATATGCTGTTCTCTGAGTTTCACCAACTTCCTTATGTTCTTGAGCCAAAGGGAGCTTCCAAGAGCTGACAGTAGTGTTTCTGAAGTCTGTGGACAACTGGGTTCTGACCCAAACGCCACTGCAGCTGGAAATTATTCACTAGGAATTCAGAGGCTTCCAGTGAGGGCACCAAATGGGCCTATTGTTTTGTTAAGCTTTATTAAATTATACTTCTTGTTATGTAAACCAGATTTATCTTATTTCTTCCTTGTTCACTCATATGAAGCCTTTTAGGTATTTCCTAATCCTTTTGACATTGTGTATCTCTCTTACAATTTCTAATCTGTACAACTGCTTTTATATTTTACCCAGAGTATTAAATTCTGTATTTTTTTAATAAAATCCTACTTAATCTCATTTTTTATCAAATTCAGTTGCAGGATAAGGTGAGTTATAATGAAATTCCTTAAAACTGAACAGTTTTACCTGATTTTGATGGCATGTTTATCTCTTCAGAAAGGGTAAAAGAAAGAGAAAGAGGAGAAAGAAGAGAAAGAGAAAGAGGAGAAAGAGAAAGAGAAAGAAAGAGGAAACATTCTGTGTTATTTCTTTCTTTTCACTGGCATTTAAACATAATTTTAGATATTAAATTGAGGTTTATAAGTATATGCATCTCTATAGATAATTTGAGAAAATTATCAGAATTCTGGTTTTAGATAATGATAAGTTCTTATTATATATATTATTTAAAACAAGACTGAAAATCAATCTCTGAAATTTTATAAAATCTGTTCTAGTCTAACAAAAGGGCTTTCTTTCTTTCCTGCTTAATACTTTAATACAGACAGAAGGATCTATTTATTTGACCTAAAGTCAGAGAAAGAAAAAAAATCCTGCGGAAGTTGAAATGTTTTCTGGTACTAAAACTCCAAAGCTTCAGGAAGTTTCTTTATTACTTAATACTGTATGTTCTAATCAAGCATAAAACAGGAAAGTGACTACTATCAAAGGACCCATAAAAAGAGTTTATGATGTTTCAGATTCAGACAACATAAAAAAGGACATATTCAAATTAGAAACACTATTATAAAGTGTGATTCTATAAGGAATCTCCATAACAGACTTAATAACCTGATTAAAGAGACAAAGTAATAGCAATATACACAAGTACTAATTAGAACATTGAAACTATTACGCCTCATGTGGGAGACAAGTAATAAAATTCAAAGAATATTTGTAAGAAACACCATCAGACTAGCTTTTAAGTTTCCTACTGCCTCAGGCTGATTATGTGAACTTGTGGCATGTGTCGAAAATGTTTAAGCCAATCCATTTGGCCTGGTAATGCTTCCTTCTCTCAATGCATTTTGCACTGTTATGCTAAGGGATGGGTTGGCTAAAATACTTTTCACAGTGGTCCTGTTTGGTATTGTTAAAAGGCTCAAAACATGTTGCTTTCATATTCAAGAAATACATATTGCCCTTTTAATATCACAATTCTTTAAAATTCCTTGGTTTGTTTTTGCTCTTGAACATATGGTAGATTTGGATGCCTGAGATAAAATATCCTAACTGTGAAAGGAAATATATAAATAAATATTTAAAATATTAAATGATAGGTGAAATATCTAACAATCATAAAGTTTCAATGGGTTTTGATGTGGGTTAATATCTCAAATAACTGAATAGAAATAAACTGTAAAAAGACATGATTTGCTATGGAAAGGAACTCCTTACTATTTCTAAAACATGCAAGGGTGATGCAAGTGAAAAATGCAAAGCGATGCCCAAAACAGAGAAAACCATACATTGCATTTTTTAAAGCAGTTAAACAATAGTTAAATATATTTTTATTTCAGTGACTGACTGTATTATCATCAAATTCAATTTGCATTGAAGACTTTTTAGTATATTAGCAACAGTAAGCTTCACATCTTGAATATAACCAATTAATATATTTCAAAACTGCTGAGTGCCCAGCACTTTGCTTCACAAGTGTGAAGCATATTGATCTGAGCATATTAATCTGTAATTGTAGTTACTAGAACAAAATTGAATAAAATTCTCTAGATAATATTACATGTAGGAAAACACAGATACTTTCAGAGTACTAGAACAGAGAAACCGAGTAATGATGCATTTCTAGGATATTACTACATACTTTTTAATTGAGGTCACTCTTTGCTTATCTTTCATAATATGCAGGGAAATTTTCTATTAGTAAGAGTCTATAATATTTACTTCACCAAAAATTACTTGAACTTGCATAACACATCACCATGAGCCTTTCCTTTTCACATTTTCAGACAAGCAATCAGCTTGAATTCTTGATCCATAGTCCTTTCTTTTATGAAACACAATATTTCAAAAGAGTTTGAAGTCATTTAATCTAGAGACAAAATTCAGTCGCAGCTTATTTGGGAGTGATATTCTCTTCCCCACTTGGTTTCAAATTCTTCCTTCATTAACTAGTTCTTAGACTTTATTATCAGCCTGACATTACAGCCAAACACAGAATGTTCCCTCTGTCAAATGGTTTGTTCATTTGTGAAGAAAAAAAAAAAAAAGACATTGTAATATTTAGTGGATACAAAATGGCTGCTTGATTAAACTGTTCAGAAAAAAAAGGTCGAAATTACAATAATTCAACATTCATTAGAAATTTAGGGTAATCCATAGAATCCTGTTACTCCTAGTTCACGTCCAGTTAAAAACAACTCCCACTTTTCTGTTCCCAGCTGAACAAAACATGAGCCCCTAGATATTCAAAAACTGTTTATCTCAAATAATTTCTACAAGCTGTGGGAACTGGAAGAATTGCCCTGACAACAGCCCCATGGATTCAAGTCAAGTGAATTATATTCACATTAGAATTTGCACACTAACAAAGTGTCATATCTATACCAATTAAGTGATATTTCTTATATTAAATAGCATTTTACTGATCAACAGACGCTCACTGCACAAACTGCCACTCTTCACATCACCACTAAATTTGACTCAGTTCTAAGGAAGATGATCTCTCTTACTGTAAAATGTATTTGCCCAATTGTTTTTCAACTCTTTCTGTGGCACTAATATCAAAAGGTTTAATAATTCTCAGTCCTCTATCAGAAACATTGCCACCAACCATGGCACATGTTTATTTTAACCCTCTGAGGGTTTCCCACACAGTATTTCTGCTCATTTTTTCCCTTCACCATTCATTATTAAAATAAATTACTCTTGTATTCAGCTCAGCTGCAGGCAAAATACTTCCTTTCCAGGCACCCATCAACTTTTTAAATCAATTAAGTTAATTGATAGCAGATTTAACCATTTTCTTAATTATGACTGCAAACAGGTTTTTAAAACAGCCCTTCCTCAAAAAAAAAACAAAAAAACTCAAAAGAACAAGACTTTAGAATTTGCAAAATAATAATAGAAATTCACAGAACAAAACCTTTCCTTTGTAATGTTCATTGTAAAAAGGCTCTAAGGAAGAAATCTATAAAGAAGGAAATCCAGTGACAGAACAAATCTCTGTTTCTCTTTCAAAGTCCCTTTAGAGCATTTTATCAGTTCATCTCAAAGCTAAAAACCATGTTTGAATTAGAATCAGCTGTAAACTACATTAACAATGATTCAGTAAATGGCATTCCTCCTCCTGGGTAAATTCAGAGCTGGGATAATATTAAAGAATAATGGTGGCCATCCTAAGCACAGATGAAATGATGCTTTGCAAACAGTAAGTGGATTCTTATGATATTCCTGTTCCTTGCATTGGTATTTCCATTTTTGTCTCTCTTCAGATTTTTCAGTATCCCCCATCCCTGTATATCACAAGGCTCTCGGTAACATAGTCCTCCCATCTGTTGGATGGCAGTAGCAGAATGGGTAACAGTAGTAGAATTTAAACAGAATTTTAACAGTAGTTAAAAGTTTCTCAATTAGGGTAGAATGTGTTTGAGTAAAACTGAGCATTTGAGTATTCTGGTTTAATCTAGAATAATAAGATTCAGAAACTATGCATTTCCATTCTATGCAAAAATTTAATATTGGAAGATCATTTTCCTTCGAATTTTCTAGTTCAGATGAGGAACGTACTTTTCTGAAGGGAAACTCAACGCTTTTTGTTTAGTTTGAGTCAGTAAAGCATTTACTTTCAATCTTATAATTTAAATTCATAGTTTTATATCTGAAGTTCTAATATTATAGTAGTATAACTAGTATTAGATTTTAGGAATGTAATATCAAGCATAATGTACACATACATCATCATTATGAAATAAATAAAAATGGAACTGTCAAAATGAAGCATTTTGGTTTGATCAAAGCATCATATTTTGACTTTGCGTTGTGAAAATTCCTCTAAACTAACAACCCCCTGCAGATTGTTCAGATCACATAGAAACTGAGTTTCTTGATGGAAGATTTCCATCAAAAACATTGCCAAGTAGGCAAAGTTATTAAATTGGCAATGAGGCAGCACTATGAGGTCAATCAGGTGCTTAGTGGAACTCTTTAATGTTAGGTTGAAGGTGCCATATACAGCATGGCTAAGAGTGACAGATGGACTATGTTCTGTTCTCTTAGCTGTGGACTGTTCTCTTAGTTGGCTCAGGGAGAACAGGAGTAAGCTAACAACAGTGTGACTGAGATCTTTCTGTAGTATACCCTTCTCTTTAAGCAACTTTAATGCTTATGCACTCTAGTTCAACAAGATCAGAATTTTGATTTTTCCATTCCTTATGTGAA
Source organism: Campylorhamphus procurvoides (assembly GCA_013396655.1). Classification (NCBI taxonomy): domain Eukaryota; kingdom Metazoa; phylum Chordata; class Aves; order Passeriformes; family Dendrocolaptidae; genus Campylorhamphus; species Campylorhamphus procurvoides. The sequence goes on from WBMV01005154.1 coordinate 43,004, forward strand.
TCATAAGAGGAAAAACATCTGTTAAAAAAGGTAATTTTTAATTGAAGCACATTTAGAATCCTCAGTGTGGTCAGCTGAATACTGAGATACTCTGATTTGAAAAGACAATGAGAATATTCATGTCTTTAAGTATTTATCAGGGCAGTACTTAATAACAAATGCATGGTAAAGTTAGAAACAAGTGCTTATATGTTTTTCAGAGTTAAAAGAAGTTAAAGCATATGTATTATTCATCACTAAAAGTTGATGGGACAGTTTTGCAGAAAATAATACACTGACCAGAACTATGTCTAAATTCACTATCCATCCCTAAAAAATTTATGAAAGAAATTGCAATGATTTATTTTACAAAAATCTATGGACTCTTTCCAAGAATTTCACCTAAGTATATTTAAGGAAAGGTATACGAGGAAAGCTTGTACTATGAAATAAAGACTTAGTAATTACTGTAACTAAGAATTACCGCTTCATTTTGCAAAGACTAGAACAAAATGTACCAAAAAAATATTAGTATTTTGTTTCCTTACTTGTTCTTCAAAACTGCTTCCACTGTTTACAAATTTTGGCCAAGCTTACTTTATAATACCTTATGTGATCATTATAATTTTAAGTAAATGGTTAGTATGTGTTTTTAAAGATGCCCTGAAGAGTGAAATTCCAACTTTTTTTACAGAATTTTTATCAATGGGTGGCTTTTTAATGACTATAGTTTTCCAGCCTCTAATGTCAGCAACTTCATTTATCAACACTTTTCCTAGTGTTAAGACTTTTTTGTTGCTTTTTCTTTTGGGTATTTGAAGGTGAGAAAGGCTAAACAACCTATAGATTTACACAACAGCTTGTGAAAAAATAATTATTTTGCTTTAGCCAAAAATAGGGTAAGGGAGGGTTTTGGGGTTTTTAATGTCATTATAAGCATCATAAACATTGTAAATAAACTAAATGTTAGAAAGAAACCCAGAAATCTTGTTGGACTGACTATGCTCCCTATTCAGTCACATCTTTTTGCACTTCCAGAGAAGAAAGGATTTGATCTGACAGACTGGCATAATCTGAGTTCTCACTGAGTTTAAAAGGAATTAAGTCATACACTCCTGAAGCTTGTGATACATAAAAGTTGGAACAACAACAGTAACCAGTATTGAAGAAAACATGGCATACATTAAATACTGAGTATTTCAAAGTTCATGCATTAGTTGTTCATCATTCCTGCCTCTAAATGTCCAAATGTTTGCCACCTAGTCTAAACTTCTCATTTAAATCTCTTCTGTCTGGGGAAAGATCAAAATACCAAAACTCCAGAGACAGACTGACCCCCTTCTAAAATGACTTTAGAAAAGCTAGTATAATAATAAAGACAGAGTGTAGCTCCATGCTATTTTGTTTTACTAATGTCAAAGCTAGCCCATTCTCATATGCTTGTTCCTGGCTCCACGAAGTCATTTATAGTTCTCAGAATTCTAAGTTTTTAGGCCAGGACTCCCAAGGAGGGTTTGCTTTTATTTATAACTTTCATCATTCCTAGTCCATCTTACATCATGCTCAGACAAACCGTTAATACAACTGAAGCTGTGCATCATGGTAGAAATGCCAGGGCAGCCCAAGCTGCCCTTGTCACTAGAGAAAACATAGAGTTGAACCATTACTTGATACATGTGAAATATGCAGTTTTATCAGTTTTATCAGTTTATGCCATAGAAATTTATCTATGACTGTTGCTGTTGTCAATAGGGTTAATAAAGTACAGAACAAATGCAGTATACTCTAAGCAGAAATTTTTATGTGGTTACTCTGTAAACTTTATTTTTCCTGATAGGTGAGTCATGTACAATAACAGAAGTGGTTAGTAAATACAAAAGTAAAAAATTGCCATTGTTAATTATACTGTGAATTGAGTGTGACAGATCTTATTGTTTCTGAAAACATCTAAAATTGGCCACTGTTTAACTAGAAAATCATTTCCTCCAAAGTGAATCCTGCCTTACACTCCTGCTCACTGCTACCACAAAATCTATCACTGACAGTTACTGCCACTCTCCTTGAGTTCCAGAGAATGATAGTATAACCCATTCTTTTTATTACACCTCTGCAGTAAAGCTCTTTCATTTTTAGAGACACTTTCATTTCCACCAATATAGTTTTTTGAAAATGTTTTTATTACATTTGCATCATAGAAACATGACAAAACCTAAATAACATGTTAATGTATCAATTTGTATTTTGCAAATGCTTGACATTGAATGATCTAAAAGATTTTCTGCTTTCAGCTGCATTACAGATTGTTCTAAGAAAGTTGGTCAGCTGTGGCATTTAGCTCTTCATTAAGCAGTTACTGAGTTCCTTCAGTTTGAAAATCCCACCCCCTGTCTTTTTCACAGCATCTGGTCTATAGTAGAATCACTCAACAATTTTTTACAGATACTTTTTTTTTTAATTTATCAGGTTTATTTGTATAATATGAGTCAATTAAATTTGCGTAGAGCAGATCTCCGCTATTGGGATTCTCTTCTCTGAGTCTTTCAATTTCCCTACAGGGCTTTAATACCTGATGATGATTGTTTTTTGTAATTAAGATTTAAGTACCCAATCCCCTAAGACTTGTCATACAGAGAGCTGCCACTCAAGCATTCAGCAACCCTTTCAGATGCACCCTCTCTTTGTCACAGCCTTTTCCTAGCATCCGAGAGCTTAGAAGAAAGCCTTTCGTTGAGTAGTGCTGTATTTCATCCCACATATTTTGCTAATCCACACCATACCCTTGCTGCAGTTTACCTCAAACTACTAAAAGGGTAAAGTGATTATGTCTCTTTTAGCAGCTGCCAGCAGCACATCATGGGAATGAATAAGACTTCCATTTGACTGAGTAAAATGAGGGACAACTTTTTCAATTCCACAGCTTATTCAAACTAGAAAAAAAAAAAAAAACATAAAAAAAACCCTAGTAGCCTAAAAACAAAGTTATGGACACAGATTTGGTTCTTGCAGAAGTTCATAACTCATAAAATGGGAAACATGGTGCCTAAATCAGAATGTTTGTATTTGGGAGCTTTTTTCCCCATTGTTTCAGTCAAGAAGTCATGAGAGGCAGGACAGATGCACTCAACATCAGCAATATGCAAAGGAAAGTAAGGGTCAGTGAATCTATATGAAATCCTGATCAGTGATGCCAATCATGTTTTTGTACCACGTAATTTTGCTTCTATTGTGTCAAATAACACTTAAATGCTAGCATAAGATGTACAGAAATGCACCTCAATTGAAGTATTGTTTTAGCCACAAGGATAATGGAGGTCATCAGCATCCAGGAGTAGGTTTCATTCTTCCTTCCCTGAGGTCCCCAATTGTGCCAGGAACCTAAGCCACTGTGTGACAGAACAAGACTTTATCACTAAGCAAAACACAGGATTCTGAGGGCCTGGTGTCCATTCTGTACACATCTTGGGAGGATTTACTTCCAATTAGCTCTAGAATAGCCCTGCAGGTATAATACTCACTAGTGTTTGGATCAGGTTAGGCTAATCTCTAGCATGCAGTTCTTGGTTTACTTTCATCCTAAAGGAAGACAGTCTTGTAGGATGACACTATATTGTGGATTGAACTAAACATGTAATATTCTTTTCAGAAATGCACTCCTGATGAAAAGTGAAAAGCTGATGAAGGCACACCTATAGTATTCAAAAGGCTAGAGAGTGCACACAGCAAGGGGGAAACAAAAAGCTGCATTTTTAAAGCTCTTGAACTTGGATCCCCACAGACGCTGCATCTTCAATATCAGCCTTTTAAAATTCCCAAATAGAGTATTAATAAAGAATTTCAAAGTAGCTAGATTGATTTAATATATCCCTTCCTGTTTTACTTTTAATTTACCATGCCACTAATCTATCAATCTAATCCTGCACTCATAATTATTTGTTGACTTTAGTAGAGAGAATTAATTCTTTACATCTTTCAGGCTCTTTAAATGATAATATATTTCAAATTTAAAATTACCATCAGGGTAGCAGGGCTCCAGAGGAATGCATGAAAACACCTCCTTTTGTTTGATAGAACCTTTAGACATATCACATGCTACTCATAATGAGTTGCCTTTATCCAGATTAGATTTAGAAAAACACTTTTTTTTTTTTGTCACAGATTTTGCAAACAGAGGGTATCTAATTAGAAGCAAGTTATATATTCAGCACTTAGTGTCAGTGCTTTAGTAGCAATGTGATAAAAAAACCCTAAGAATAACCCAGGGGAGATCCAGAGAATCTGTGCCAACAGTGTTCATGGCTTCACAAAGCACTCAGCCACAAACTGTCAAAGAGAAAAAAAATATGTAAGTTTGTGTATAATGTACTTTGTTGAAAATATGCTAAATAGCATAGCATATGATTTATCTTAATTGTCATTCTCTTCAATGGAGTGTGTCATTGATCTTCCTTTTCTTCCCAATGTAAGTAACTTGTCTTTGTTAATTTGCTGTGTATCGCTTGTTAGCTTAGTCCTAAGTTCAGTCCTGAGCTACTGTAAATGCTGTTTACATGTTCATTCATGCACAAAGCAGATGAATCCTTAAAGATCCTTATCTTTAAATTGATGTGGTGCTTCTTCAACTATCTGCACCATGTCCTTCAGGAAACACCCCTATGTAAACCATCCAAATCAAAATTATTTGTTTCAGTCTTTATTTTATATGGGCCTGTCCACTGAAGCAGCAAGAATGGAATTTTTCTCATCCAACTTTAAACGTATATGTATGACCAAATAGTCTTCTTCTCATAAAAAGCCTAAAGAGGTCTGGAGGGATTTTTTTTCATCTGTTCCTATTATGAATGTCTATAGCAGCAAAAATATGATCTACACCCATTACTCTACATGCAGTTATATGGAAAACAACTATGAGAAGAAGAATTCTCATTGTCATTCCAAACTGGAGATTCTAAATTTAGGACGAATGAAAACCAGCCAAAAATCTGTCTCTGAAGTGCAGCTGCTGCAACAGTAAGGCTTTGAGTCACAGCAAGATCATAGCAAACTCTTTAGCATTCTAAATGCAATTCAATGTCAATATAATTAAAAATTATTTCGTAATTTATATGTGAAAAAAGGAGAAAGTTGACATTATTTTCCATGAGAAGGCTGGTTTTACTACTTTGTTTTTAAGGTTATTCTTCCTGAAGAATTAAATCCATCTCGATGATGACTTGAAAATATAAAGAAAATGAAGATAAAATATTTTTGCTAATTAATTTGTCAGTGGTTTATTTTTAATTAATTAAAACTGTATTACTCAATGTGACCATAATTTTTATTTATTTGTCATTGTTTAAAAGCATAACCTAAAGTATATATTTATCATATGTAACCCAAAGTATGCATGCTTTTTATTTGTGCATAAGTACTACACAAAAATAGATAATTTTGGAAAAAGACTGTATTCAAGATATCTGAAGAAAAGGAAAAGCCATTTTTTTCCAAACTATTGATCATTGCATATTTCTTACCAAAAATAAAAATAAATAAAACAGAGAAAATAAATTAGTTTTTATTGAGCTACAGTTTAAAATAATTTAGCAGTTTATACCAAATTAGAAGTATCCTGTATAACAATGTCTATTTTTTCTGTTACACATTTGAAAATGAGTTTAACACTATACCTGCTTCACATCACCTGGCTGTGCATTTCAGGTGTCAGAATGGCAAAAAGTGAATGGCAAAATCCAAAACACATTCATAGGCTTTTAAAAGATCGAAATAAGAGCCTCTAACGCAAAATCAAATTACTTTTTGTGAAAAACACTGTTTAGTGTGGAATATAGATCTTTTATTGTACAGGCTGTATGGTTTTGGTTTGTTGGCTGGTTTTTGGGTTTTTTTCTCCTACAGATGGTCTTTATGGAAATATGGTAAGATTCTAAATATACTATATATAAAGTTAACACTCAGTTCCTACAGCTTCATTTCCAGTCTTCTGTAGCTCCACAGAAAAGTAAAAAAGTAATGAAACAGGAAAGCCTTTTAAATTAAAAGCATTGCTGTTTTGTAGCCTAACATATCTTTTCACCTCAGTGTAATTCCACCATGTGAAAAAACAAAAAAGCTATAACTAAAAATTCCAATGTCATATAACTTAGCGTTATGAGAAAATATTTGAGTTTTCTCTTAGGCAATACAGAACTAATTTCCACAATGAAGGTCTTGCTAAATTGGTACTGAAGTATGTGAAAGACTAAAGCCTCACAATAGATAAAAGCACACCAAGAAATTTGATTTACAGAACACTTTCTATAAATTAAAATAAATTGTAGAAGTACTTAGGCACTACAGCTATCTGCAGGTGAAGCTTTCTGACAGAGTTACTCATTTAACAAACACAGTTAATCCTACCAGGAAATTTTAAAGATTAAAAATGTGTTAAGAGGCTGTTCTAGGGCTTGAATGGGAAAAAAGTTATAACTGTCTAATATTTTTTACCTTATATTTTCCTGGACAATCCTCAGGCTGTTGATGATTGAATCTACATATTCCCCAAAATTTATGTACCTCAAATCTAAATTTTCCACATCTATGACAAAACAAACAACAAAAAAAGTCAAATTAATTTCATGCTGCTGAATATATTAATTATCTCTTAAAATATTTGGGCTTCATTTTCTACCAAAACCTGAGGAGAGTTTAATGGGAGATTGGACACAAGCTGGTTTATGGCTCAGGAAGAGGAGCACTAGAATTTTTAATCTGCTTGTTCTCTTCTCCTTAGTTGTTCGTTTGGGTACTTTTTGAGTTAGAAGCAAGACAGTAGGTTGTATAGATTTTTAGCTTGAGTTAATATGTCCAATCATGTTTCTTTACATTCCTACCACATTTTGGATTTTATCTAGTGAAGCAAAGTTTTTTAGGGACAGCCAATGTTTTTGGAGTAGCAAATGTAGAAGTTTGAACAAACTTCGGGTATGCAAGACCCTCTTTTGAAACTTTGAAAAAGCTCTGAATACTCAAAATCCTTTTTTAAAAGCAGAACACCTGAAAGTAAATATAATTTAAGAACCAATGTTTTAAGTTGAAATCAGACAAAAGGGCAAAAGTATCTGAAGCTGATGGTAAAATTAGAAAGTGAAGAGAGAGAAATAGATGAAACATTAGTGAGCTAGACAGAATTTATTCCTTTCCACCATAAACTGTAGGGACATCTGCCCCAAGTTAGGCATTCAGTTATTCTGATATCTATTATAAGGACTTGTGAATGGTAAGACATTTACCTATGTTGGAAAGAGGTGAAAGTTCATCTGATTATATATACCTAATTTTTAGACTGGAAATTGAAAGGTCTCTTATGAATGTGTGCCTTATTCACTATTCTCAATTCTTTTCTTCACACAACAAATATAAAAAACCCACCACACAGCTTAGAAACAGTTTCCCCGTCCCTTTAGGCTTTAAAAGAATTTCTAAAAAGTCTGTATTCAGAACATAGGGAATTCTCCAAATCAAGTAAAAATAGTGCTTTTCCTGTATAAGGATGGTCTCTGTTCCTAATGTAAAGTAACTAATGAAGTAAAACATTTAGAAAAGCAAGATTAAAGTTTTTACTTTACAGAAGTCAACCTGAAAACTTGCAGGGTTTCTGGCTTAGTGATTCCTGGAGAATGAGCACAACTAGTTTTTGTAATTCAGTTCTTTAAAAGAGCTTTTTATAGCAACATACATTTTGTATACTGAACTCTAAGGCACTATTAAAATAGAAGGGAATTTCAGATTTGCTACGGCTTTACCAAAGAGACACTATAGCAAGTAGCAGGCCCCTGGCCAAGATCAGCATACATAACTTCCACTGTCGAAGCTTCCTCCTCTAACCCTTATAAATCATTGTAAGTCAGATATAAATTTTCCTATCTGTAAATAGATGCTAGAGATTCTGACCTTATTTAAGTATATGGAAGAACTCTGTAACAGCAGTAATTCTTGTAATACTAATCAAAAAATTATGTAACAACAATAATTCTTGTAATACTAGTCAAAAAATTATAGGCCATATTTTCATTCTAGGATATGAATGTTTTTGATGGCCCTGACAACAGAAGTATGTAAAGATAATTTGCTTCCTACAATATTAAAAAGTACTAATACTTAAAGTATTTCCTTTTCTAGGCAGCACATTGATTGTCCTAGCTATCAGAGAACTGAATGGTTGGTTGGCATGCAAGTTTTATAGAACTAGCATCGTGCTCAAAAATTCTAGGTAAGTTATTCTAAGTAAGAATACATACTCTAGTTTCAAATAAATTCTCTGCTATCACTAGTTCTTGTGATTGTGAAACAAACAAGCTAGCAACTAAATAAATAAATACATAAATAAAATGTAGGGAGAAAAAATCTGAAATCTTCAATTCTCTGCCACACTGAAAATTGTTCGAACCAGATAAGTAAATTTGGTTTCATGACACTTCAGATTCAACTTTAAAATTTCAAAAACCTTAAGCATCTTAGGAATAATATAGCTGACAGGATTTCCATGAAAATGTTGTGGGGGAAAGCATCAAAAAATATTTCTGTTCTCACAGTGATCTTCCCCATTTCTTTCTGTTGTTAAAGCACATGTAGATGTACCTTCAGCAGCATTCACAGGAGATGGCAGCAAATTTGTTGCCTTTGAGACATGTCATGTAAGTACTTCTAAGTCACCAAAGGAAAAGCCAAGAAATATAAACAAGCAATTTCCCTCCCTCCCTTACTCCCCAAGTCAGTTTAGTGAATACTTTGAGAAGAAAAGGTACTCAGGCATGATGGCAAATGATTCAGACATTCTTAAACACTGGAGACTTACATCTAATTTCCAAAGTTTGTCACTCAGAAACTTTAATTACAATGTTAGGAAATTAGCACTTTGCATACTCTAACATATTTCCCCATAGTACTGTGAAACTATATCCTGACATTGATCTGGTCTGCACATGTAATGATGACAGAATATGTTATTAAATAAGAAGTGAATATTTAATTGTTTACACAATGAATAGCACATTTTAAATGCCACTACAATATAAATAGTTATGATAAAAAGGTAGTTAGAGAAGCAAAAGCATAAAAAGATCAGTCTTGCTCAAAACAGGATGGGCATAATATTTCAGTAGTTCAGTGGAACTATATAGTTGTAATTTGCTGTAATAAATTCTGCTATTCAGGAAAACATTTGATGGATTTTAAAAATGAAACATATTGTAAAAGTAGATATGGTCAAATATATCACTCAGTACAATTTATTTAATTAAAATATTCTGCAATTAATATGAAACTAAGCTATTTTTATCCCCAGTATTTCAGATCATCTTAGTATATTCCTAGCCCTGTGGAAACAGGTAGAAGATATGAAGTAGATGTGATCTTCTAGTAACCTCTAAAGAAAAAAACCAAATTGAAAGTATGCATTCATTAATGTTATTCTTACAATTCAAAGCCCATCTGCAAAATAGGGGTATTATTCAATGCTTCATACAGTCTAAAATTCTGTGGTTTTCCTCTTTGGTCTTTTGTCCACTTTCCTGAAAAAGTAATGAAAAAGGCAAGAGAGGCAAGACTACAGAACAGTATAACAAAGTTGCTCACTGCAGTATTTAGTGGGGAAATGACCAAACAGAAGTACAGACAGGGTAATGAAACCAAAAGCTATGAGAAAATGATGAAAGACGTTAAAAAAATCTAACACTGTAATGAGAGTGGGGAGTCAAAGATCTTAATGCTGGAAACACACACATCTGAACTATAGCAACACTTCCATAGTGCTGCAATTCATTTCCCTCATATTGTTTCACTCTTCCTGGGAGGAACTACTTACAGCCTTTTTTATGTTGTGTGAGGCATCGCATTAAAAAATAATCACTTGTTTGTGAGTTCAATTTTAAAATAAAAAATCTTAATACTGCCTGGAACGGGATGACAGACATGTAGGTGGAGAACATGTGGGAGGAAAGTGGAACACTACACACACATGCACACAGAAGTATATTTGAAGTACAAGCAACATTCGATTTTTTATTCAAAACAGATCGCTTAAGATTTCAGTCACAAAAAGGTACTGTGCTGCTGGGTAAACACTTCATTATGAATTTCATTTCCTACATTTTGTAGTCTTTATTATTGTGTCTTTGAATCTAGCTCTAATGATTTAAAATAAGAATAGATTTCTCAAAAAAATGGTTGAGCAATGGGAGAAAGTTTCAAGATTATAAGCAACTGGTCATGGCCTCATGTCTGTTGGTGTTCGAGAAAACTTTGGACAGCTCTCATATTTATATGATTGAACTCTTAGGTTCCCCTGTGTGGAGTCAGGAGTTGCAGTTGATCATTGTAGCTTGCTTCCAACTCATGATATGATGAATTATTGTTGTTAGAAAGACATTTTAGGGGAAACTGATCTTACAAATTTTATCTTGCTAAACATGTCCAGTGCTTATGGATGGTATGTTTTTCCTCTAAAAAAGTGGAAAGAAATTGGTGTAATTCAGTGAGATGTTGGAGAATAAACCAATTTAATTTTTGTAGACCTAGACACAGTGAAATGTGAAACTGGTAAAATGTTTAAATTAATTGACATCAGATTTACTTGTTAACATCATTCACTGACTGTGCAATACTTCAGATTCTAAAACACTTCTGTTTGCATGTCTAACAAGCATAGTATATTTGTGTTTTAACCATAAATTTGGAGAAAATTGAAATGATACCCTGCATCATGTTAGAAAAGTACGTCATTCAAAAAATACATCTATAATGCACCAGGTCTCAAGCCACAAAAGCTGGAAGGGGCTTTTAACAAGGGCCTGTAGTGATAGGACAAAGGTTAATGACTTTAAACTGAAAGAGAGTCGGCTATATTAGATATTAGGAAAAAAAAAATTGACTGTGAGGTTCATGAAGCACTTAAACAGGTTGCTCAGAATTGTGGATGCCTCATCCCTGGAAGTGTTCAAGGCCAGGCTGGATGGGGTTCTAAGAAACCTTGTTTAGTGAAAGGTGTCCCTGTTCATGGCAGGGGGATTGGAGTTATATGATCTTTAACCTTTTAAATTAAGCCATTCTATGATTTTACTAAAGTACTCCCCACTAGCATTACTTCTGGGGTCGTTCTTTGTTTTTACATTTCAATTATTCCAGCTACCATTATTAGAGTTAAACCATGAAAAATTGTGAAATAACATTGGGTAAAAATGCACTGGTACATTGAAAAATATTTATTTTTTTCTTTTTTATTCCAAAATAAACCACTTCTCTAGTACACTTGTATATATACATGCCAATTATTTATTGTATTAATTCAATTATTTTTCTACAGGTAAGAGCACACATCTCAGTCTAAAGTATCCCCTAGCTTTGAAGTTATGCTTGGATTACTTCTGCATATTGTCTAGTTAAACTGTGAATACTGTGATATTTGAATTAAATAATAAATTTCAAAGGTGTAATATTGCTACCTGTTGATATAAAGTTTTATTCAACATTAGGGATATTCTAGGTAGCAGTCAAAAAGTGCTCCGATTTGAACACTGCATACCACCTGCCTTTGATATAATTATTCCGCATAATTCCACATAATTGTTTCTGTCAAGAATAAATGAAGCCTTAAAAGAAGAACACAATCATTACAAGCAACAGAGCCTGAGTTATACACTACAGTGTTCATTTTGCTCTTCTTTTATCCAAAGTTGCTAATAGTAGATTGGGAAGGTGACAGAAGTTGTAAGTTATTACGCAGGAAAATATTTACATGAGTAAACTACCTTGGTGCAATTTGATTTTTTTTTTTTTCAGTTACTATCCACAAAATGGTGTTTCTTTTAATTTAATTTGTTCAGCATGAGTGGAAGCACACTGTAGAGGCTAAGCTGACGCTGAGAGGATGAGATCCAGAAGTCAAGCAACATGATTTTTTAAGGAAATACTACTGTTCATTTAAGGAAAAAAATCTTGTTGTTATATTTTTTTTTTAAACATGCTTGTCTGACAGACATATCTGTGCTCTTTTTTCCATTTTTAGGGATAAAGTTGCCTTTTCTTTATTTTATTTTATTTAAAGAGTACCCCTGTGTAAAGGAAAAGCACAATCAAAAAATGAAAATAACACTGTTTACAGACTCAAAAGCATAATATCAGATCTTCACGACAGGTAGCATATATATAATTCTATGGCATATAACATTGGGATTCCAATGTAAAAGCAATATTTCACAGTAGTTGCTAAGCACCCACCAGATAGAGATCATCTTTTCACATGCAAACAGATGATGACATTTCAATACTACTTCATGTCCCTGGAGTCTTCATGGTTGTTGACTGAGGAGATTCTTACTTCACTAAGGCTTGTAGCCCCTTTTTTCTGACCAACAGCCCCATTATAGTAATCGTTCACTGCTGGAAAAAAGTAGGTCTAATGCCCATTTTTTTACTTTTTTTTAAATTATTTTCAATTTGTCTGTCTCATTCCTATTTTGGGGGTTTTTTTCTGAATAACTGTGCTAAGGCTACAGTCACATATAACTTCCACAATTTTGAGAAGGCCATTTCATGAAAAACAATCTTCCTTTAATATTTAAGTAGTACTTTATCTGTGATGCTGTCCAGTATTTGAAGTGGTAAATCAGGACTTCTAATCGCTATTGTTGGCTTTACTGTCAGTGTATGAATGGTAAATTTTCTATATGTTATGGTGCAGTTTTAAAGTACTAGAATTTTCAAAATTCAACAAGAAGAATAACAAAATTTCTGCATGTTGGTACTCATCTATCTCTAAAACATTCCTGTGCTAGAGGAACATGAATTTTAGTGTTTTGTTTCTTTTTTTCACGATGGAGAGAAGGCTGAATGACCATTGTGTGAGTGGAAATCAATTATTATAAATAAAAATATCTTATTATCATCTATGTTTACACACCCTTCATTGCATAAAAATGCACGTAAATTAAATTAAAATAGTTGAGAAGGACTACCTATATATTCAGGTAGCCGGTCTCCTAAATGTTGTGTCCTGATCACTCACTGCACAAAGTTATACAGAGTTTTATACCATAATTTTGTATGACTTCAAAATGCAATTTCATCTCTCTGTGAGAAATGGTCATGATTTTTCATAGTATGTATTACATCCACAAGGTGTAATCTGTGGTATTAACAAAACAAAATAAATAGTGTAAGATGATGTGAATCTTCTGATGGAGCTGGATTACTAGTTAGTGTTAGGTTAATAATGATTTCAAAGAAGATTTTTAACCATTTAAATTGAGAAGCAGTAGGACTTAATACTACTCTTTCTCATTTTTAAAGAAAAAAATAATTTGTTCTTAAATATGATTACTTCTTGAATGCCAAATAAAACATCTATAATTTATCATTATAATGGTTTTGATTTGTTTTTACAAGAAGAACTCCTGCATTTGTACTTTTCACATGTGTTTGCTAAACATAATCATATATTAGTTGTAATTTTCTCTGAAATGTAAGACTTAATTGTATGAAGAATAAATCATAAAGTCATGGAATGGTTTAGTTTCAAAGGGAAGACACCTATCACTAGACCAGTTTGTTCAGAACCCAATCCAACCTGGCCTTGAACACTCCCAGGCATGGGGCATCCACAACTTTTCTGAGCAACTTGATAAAGTACCTCATAACCCTCACAGTTAAAAATTTCTTCATAATATCTAATCTAAACCTACTCTCTGAGTTTAAATCCATTAACCTTTGTCCTATCACTACATGGCCTGGTCAATAGTCCCTCTCTAGCTTTCGTGTAGGCTTTAGGTACTGGAAGGCTGCAATGAGGTCTTACTGGAACCCTTACTTCTCCAGGCTGAATATCTCCAGCTCTCCCATCCTGTCTTCATAGGGGAGATGTTCCATCTCTTTGGTGATCTTCATGGCTGTCCTCTGGATTCACTTCAATAGCATCTTCCTATAGGAGATGTGAAATACCACAGCTACCTTTGTCGTACTAAACTATGATTGGAAATTCATTTCTGCTAAAAATGTCTGTTCAGTTGAAGCATTTTTAAAAAGTCTAGAATCAAACTCAAAATGTCTTTACTAAGGAGTTTTATGGTAGAGTGTTGCATTGGAAATGTGATGAGTCTTCATGTAAAAATGCTGATTTGAATTAGATTTAGAATATATGTCATTCTCAATTAGCCTTCCCTTCATCAAAATGATCTCACAAACATGGAGAATGAATCTTTATTTCCTCCTTTGCACAGGGGAGGTCATTTGTCAGATTTAATATATTTCTACCTATGTCTTCCTACATGTTTTGGGTTCAATATGGATGACTATGGACTTCATGGACAGAAAGGGTGTCACATCAGTAGGAACCTGAATTCTATTTTTATTAAATGTTGATTATATATAACTATTCTGTAAAGCTGAACTCTTGCAAAACTGATGAATCAAGGATAAAGAAATGGAAATTAAAAATGCAAAAAGTTTAGAACACTTTCAAAACATATTTCTGCACCGGACATTACTGCTGGTACTTGGAAACTGACAAGACATAAATTTTGTATGCTTAACTATCCATATTTTCTTTAAGCATTAGATTGATGAGTATTCTGTTGTTGAAGTTTAACATCACAACTATATCTTTTTACTTAAAAAGACTGTATATGTTAAAAGTTATTTGAGGTCATGCACTTTCACAGTATATTGAGGCATCAAAAAAGTTAAAAAATAAAAACACTTTTAAAACTGTTTTTGATAGGTGCTGGGACAGTGGTTACCCAGTGTTTAGCAAGTTATCTCTATTGAAGACTGGTTTAAACCAGAACTTTTAAAAGAAAAGTTGGTTAGACGAAGAACTAGAAGAGGAAACAAGCAATGACAGAGAAGGACATAAAAAACTAAACTACCCAAACTAAAGAAAAGGAATGTCCAAACTCAAAACAAGTGGAAGAATATCCTATAAATACATAAAAGAAGAAAAATTGTGCAGCTAGACTCGTGCAACGGGCTTATACCTTGGCTAATCTGGAAGGAGTGAATCATATATGCTAATGATATGAAAATACTTGATGAAAGATATATCAGGACTGAAAAATTATTTTATATATGTGAAGAATTTTCATACTTCTTGATTAACAGGAATACTAAAACAAGCAAGTGTTCTTGTTCATATTAGTGTTTGCTAATACTTTCTTTCCATTCTATTCATGCCTGATTGAAGAAACAGCAGGCCATTAGGATTTCCCTTTTTATGAATATGTTTGCATACAACAAACAAAACTCAGGGAAGCCAAAATGACAGTTAAAATGTTAAATTTATCTGGCCCAAGGATTTTAATTACTTTTCTGCTATTCCTCTCTATTTTGGAAAAATAAATGAGAACTGACATTAAGAAAGAAAATATGGATATAAAAATCACATTTAAATTTTGTAGGAAAAATCATACAGAATAAATGTCAAAAAAAAGTTATTTTAAGCCTTTCTGCCTCAAAAGTTAACAGTCCCTGGTGTAAGCTTTAGACCATAGTTAATATTTTACATTTCCCTTTAACAGGTGTTTTAAGATTATACATTTATCCACAGTAGCCCACGTATAGCCTGCAGCAGAAAAGAGCAGTGCTGTTCCTACAACCAATGGTAGGATTCAGTGTTACAGTACTTGGGAACATATTTCTAACTAATTGTGTGATTTACTAATTTAGATAGATATGATTTAATCAGATATGTAAATATTATGGTTGGTGGTGACAGTTACTTGTGAATGTAATTATTTTCAAGTATAATAATGGGATGGTGGTTTCTCATATTGATGAGCAGACCATGAAAAACATAGAGCATGAAAAAATGAAAATAAAACATAATTTAAGAAATTCTTCCCCAAACTATTTAAAATGTCTGAATTTTAGATATGTAGTCCAAAATCTAAACTGAATATTCAATTTGGTCTGTTTCAATTGTTTAGTTAGTTTTCTACATTAGCATGGGAAAAAGAAGAGGAAATGCCAATAGGAATATGAGCAACAGTAAGACTAAAATTAAAAACTTCCACTTCTAAATTTACTTGTAATAATAATTTAATACATTATATTAATAATATGTGTATATTAAAATTCATACACTTATGAAAGCTAGTGTTTTGAAGCTTTTCATTATGATTTTGTTGGCCGGTGGAAAATTAAATTGAAAAAAATCCAAAAACAGTAATTGCATGAAAATAACTTTGAATGAAATAGTTAGGTTTTGAGCAAGTTTGAATTCTGGGTGATGGGCACTTAACCACCTTCTTTTGCCAACTGCACAAATAGCCCCATGAGGGAGTTTCAATTGCTCCATCTCTCTCTACCTAAAGGCCAATTTGAATACTCCATTGTGAACTTACATCTTTAGAACCACTAAGAAGTGTACTAAAAAGGGCCTTGGACTCCACCAATTGTGATAGAGGTAAGTGTGATAAGCAGCGCATCTCCTTTATATGTAACTTTTACTAGGGCAGATCAAATCTCTGCCCTTACAATTACAGAATTTAATAAATCTAATTTCTAAATGTAAACACAAACCAACCTTAAAAATCTGTGGTCCAGTCCTCAGTTGGTGGAAATCAGTAAAGTCCCATTGAAATGAGGGGTTTGTAGGTCAGCTTCTTGTCTGATGTATATAAACTGGACATGACAAAATGAACTTACGCCTCGAGTGACTTCTATGTTACTATGACCTGTCAAAAACAATTGCTTAAATTATAAGGCTGTGTTCAACAATAATGTTTCTACAGGCACAGCAACTCTTTGCACTCTTGTTAACACTGCAGGAAAGTTGTCTTCAGGACTACTTCCAAAGGCATAAATGTCTGAGTGCTCCACATTATTTTGTTCTGAATATTTTAATGAATTTTTAGGAATTTATATTTGAGTTTTTGAATAATTCCACTGTGATTGCCAAATACTAATAAATCCCAAATTTAAACTGCTAAATTGCATGGTCGGCACTGTGAAGAATCACGGAATTACCGAATGGGTGGGATTGTAAGGAATGTCTGGACAGCATCTTGTCCAAAATCCCTGGTAAAGGAAGTTCACCTAGAGAAGGGTTGCACAGGATTGTGTTCAGGCAGATTTTTAATATCTCCAGAGAAGGAAACTCCACAAACACCCTGGACAGCCTCTTCCAATGCTCATTCATATTCAGACAGAACTACCTTAGTTTCAGTTTGTGCCCATTTTCCATTATCCCTTCGATGGGCCCCACAAAAAAGAGACTAGTCCCATCCTCTTGATGCACCCCCTTAAGATATTTGTACGTATTTATAAGATCCCCTCTCAGTCATCTCTTCTCCAGGCTAAATGGGCCAGCTCTCTCAGTCTCTCCTCATAAGAGAGATGCTTCAGTTCCCTAATCATCTTTGCAGCCCTCTGCTGGACCCTGTCCAGTAGTTCCTTGATTTTCCTGAAATGGGACAACACTCCAAATGCTACCTAAGCAGAGCAGAGTAGAGGGAGAAGATAACCACCCTACTAAGATAATTAATCTCAATCAAATGAATTAAAATAATCATGTAGACAAAGATAAGCAGGATTTAGTGACCATTCTTGACACTGTCTCTTTTAGTTAGGCAGAATTCCTGAAGATTATTGATGATACTGAAGCTCCTCAGGGCTGAAGCAATCACTGGCTCTGTAAGAAAATTGTGTATTCTAAGTCTGAACAACATGATCTTATGTACTGAATCTCCAGACCTTTTTTTTTGGAATACACAGCATCTCATCCAAGAACGCAAGAAATCCTCATAAGACAATGTGGAGTTCATCTTTACTCCCTGCACTGGATATTTTCTTCTCCCTATTTTAGTTGATGAACATCTGTTCAAGATTTCTACACAGACATTTGAAAAAGGTGTTTAGTTCAGAAATAACTTCTAAAGGATAACAGATTTTTTAATCAGAGTTTAATCAGAGTTTTCATAATAAAAACACGTACTGGGAAAGACTTTCTCATTTGCCAAATTCACAGGACTTTGGAAGATAGAAGATCTGCAGAGGATATTTTCTACCTTGCAAATGTAATTTGTGTCATGTGATGGTGACTAATCTTCTATGACCACTGCACTGCCTGATATCACACTATACTTTGTCAGATGGAGGACACACCAGGGAAGAAGTTGGGGTGAAGTCATATTGGAGAAAAATTTGACTAAGTCAGATTCTCCACTCATTTGAGTTAAAAGGGTCTTCTTGTCCTCATACCAGAACTCAATGTGACTAGCTCCTGGATAGCCCACCCCCAGAAGGAAATAAAGTGAATGAGCTGTCAAACTCTAATCACTCTTCAAAGAAAAAAATATAGAATTAATATAATAATAAAATATAATATAATAAAAGAATATATTTTGGAAATACATTTATCCAAATTAAAGTAGTGAACAATTCCCCAAAACTTTTGATTAAATAAATATTTTCATATTTGTTTAAAATTTGAGAACAATGCATTTATAAGCTATGATCTTTTCTCTACTTTCTGAAATGAATTCAATAGTTCAAATTTTAAGCTTTTACAACATCTATTAAATAAAAGTCTCCACCCAGACATTTTACGGCGGCTTTATCTCCTTGCATTTTTACCCGTTACTCAATATAATTTCATCATGTCTGTAATGATAAGGTTGGAAAAAATAACCTTTATAATACCAGATGGATTCTAATTCTCAAAAATCTCTGGTGATGGCACATTCATATTGACATTTATACTGACTCCATTTATGACAGACTGAAGGTGATGAACGGGCCGATGCAAGAGGTCACCTTGTGTCAAAGCTGGTATACAGTCTGTCAAACATGGTGAATGTAAGGCTGTTAATGAGGAATTAACTAGATAGACTGTGGCCATTTTACTGTTTTCATGCAATCCAAACCTGTTAAACAATGCTAATCAGGTGTTTATTAAGTGAAACCATTATGCCAAACTTGCTGCAGACCCTACCATATGTCAAAGAGGTTGTAAAGTATTATTCATCAGATTTAAAACTGATTAATGAGTCATTTAATAGAGTACCTTTCTTTTCTTAGCCTCTAGCTAACCATAGGTACCAAGGTTAAACTAACACATACAGGGTTTTGAAAGTAAAGTTTCTGTTAAAGGGAAAGAAAATCCTTAATAGCTCCATGGAAGTTCTAATACTCGAAAAGCTTTCAGGAGGAGGAAGCTTATTTTCTTTTATTTTTTTATTAAAATGTAGGGAAAAAAGCCTATTAATGTAAAATGAAAAAGGCAACTAGGAGACTATATACATTTTTAAATAGAAAAATGAAATGTACAAATATTAAATGTAAAAAATTTCAGCTTTCCCTCTCACATCCATTACATTATCTTTCCTAAACTTATTATTTACACAGTATTGCAGTAAAATTAATGCTACAGAACCATCTTGATTATAGCAAAACCAAAAATTGGTGAAATATTAGGCAGAACTGAAACACAGGTATCAAAAATCTGCTGTGTCCACATCAGGGAGCAATAAAGGTAATGCTATTGAGGTAGCAGTAAATGTTAATGGTATAATGAACAATGAAAGTCTGAAGAGAAAATTAAAATACATGCTATGAATGACAGTAAGGTTAAGGTAATCTGGACATGATAGTCAACATTTCTTCAGTAAATAATCACTAAACCAACAGACACTAACGCTATTTTAAACTTGTTTTTACAAGAAGAAAGGACATTACAGAGAAACTGGCCATAAAACATTGTATTCATACTTAGTCAGGTATTTGCTTAAATTAGAAGGCTGAATAAATGCAGAACTGTGATTAATATCCTCGTTTCCAAAAAAAAAAAAAAGAAAAAAACAAAAAACCTTGTAGGACTATAATCAGTCAGACGTAATAGTGAAATATTTAAAGGTGAACATGGCTCCAAACCATGAGAGAAAGTTTGCAGTGAAGGCTTTCAGATATAACCAGATGATAAACCATCTATAAAAGGAAATTTAATTAATGGATCCTTGGACAGCTTATGCAGAAAAGAAAGCAGAACTGACTACTGAGAATGAATTGTTTCAGAGAATAAGGTATAAAAGGATAAAAATAAAGGCAAAATGAATTAAACCTTTGCGGGGGGGAGGCGAGAGAAATCACCAACATTGCATGATAAAATACAGAAAATCAGAGAAGCTGGTAACTTTGTAGAAAACGTGAGTTAGAGGTTAAAGTTAGGTATGGTGCAAGGATGAATGCATTACCTCAGCTTAGAGAAATGGTAGTGATGTGTAATGTGGAGGTAAAGGATTAAATGATAATGTTGAAGGTGGGTATGTAACTATGCCAAATCTTTCTGGACACATTCCAGCACAGTAAATGTCTGCATGAAGCTTTGTTATGCTTTCAAGCCAGAAATACTACAGCAGTCAGCAAGGCATTTGAAACAACAATGAAAGAGAACATCCTTCCTGTGATGAGATACAGTGAGCTTTTAAAGTACCAGGTTGCGGACAGGCTGACATATACTTTGACATACATTTCATTGCAATATAAACTAAGAGCTTCCTAATGAAATGTGCCAATGGTATAAAGCTGAGAAATATTGCTGATATAGGATCAGACTATCATATAGCAGGAAATAATGACAAATCAGATTGGAGTAATAGCAATGGAACAGAAGAGTTCAAAGTATTTAGAGACTAATAGCAAGGATGACTGCTATAAGCAGTAAGTTCATCAGCTGATAAAGCTCACCTGCATCACAAAATGCACAGCTTATGGCTTGGTATAAAATAGTTGGGTTGTCCCAAAAAGAAGTGAGGATCCGGGCAATGAAGAGCTAAGATATTTTCAGCTCGCTCCAGAGGTTATTCTCTGGAATTGTTACAGAATAAGACCGCCAAGTTTACCTCAGCTCATGTTATATATGCTCATCCTTTCTGTCACAACAGCACTATCAAGCACTTTATGTGTCTTCATATCAGTTTTTGTGGCATGCGACATGTCTTCAATATTCCCTTTTGAAGGCATTAATCTTGTTGGCAATGACATAACCATAATACCCAAGGGCTTCTGGCTGAAAAATGTTTACCACCACCCCACCTCCAAACAAGGAAAGAATAAAGACACACACTGTGCATTAAAGAATGTTCAATGTGGACATCTGAAATCCAGCATAGAATGGATTAGCCTTAGTCTGCGCACAAGGGCTTATTTCTTGAAAGACATATATATAATGCTGGAGACATAGCCATAGAGACCTAGGTGTACTATCTAAACTCGGAAGACACCAAGAAAAGTTTTCCAAAGAAGACAGAGAATTATTTATTCATGTATGATACTAGTGAGGATTTTTCTGGGATATTTGTGTAACCAACTTTCTTTAAAAGCAATGCAACTGAATTATTATTGGCCTAAGTATAAAACTACTACAAGAAAATACTGAGAATTTGATTTGCATAGTCCAAATAAACTGAATGCAGAAAAATGTATATACTAATTTTGTATATGCAGGATAATGGAAATGAACACAAAAATCAGGAGGGGGAAGTTGTTTGTGATAAAGCCTCTTACCACAATAATTAGTGAATATGCATGAATTTTAAACTGGGTATATTGGGTTTGCATGACAAAATTTTGGTATCACCCATAAGCCATTAGTTACATTTTTCTCTACCCCATCCAGCTGAGGACAGAGAGTAATAAAGAGACTTGGTTGTCACCTGGCATGCAACCAGGATCAATCCACCACAAAAAGCTGTTTTGGAAGTTAGGTAAAGACTTTTAGCCATCAGAAGAGATAGTCTTCCAGCAATGGTGGATAGAAGCAAAGCACCAAACAATTTTCAGAAAAAGTTGCATCAACTTATAGAATGGTTTGAGTTGGAAGGATCTGACTGACTTATCAATTCAGAACAGATGAAAAGCTATTGGCATCCCACATAATTTCTCTATCTGCAGTTTTATAGAAGTTAATCAAAATTTATGCAATAGTAATTATTGTTAATGTTTATTTTTGCCTTCAACTAGTTAGTATCACATCAGTAATTTCATAGTAATAACATTAACACAACTCAAATTTTATTAATTCAATATTACTTTTTCAGCGACATCATAGAATATGTTGAGTTGGAAGGGACCTGAAAGGATCATTAAGTACAACTCCCTGCTCCCGCTATGACTAAGTAAAACTAAACCAGATGACTAAAAGCATCATTCAGACACTCTGTGAACTCTGGCAGTCTTGGTGCCATGACCACTTCCTTGGAGAGGCTGTTTTAGTGGCTGACTACCCTCTCAGTGAAGAATCTTTACCTGATGCACAATCTGAACTCCATCAAGATCACAACTCAAAATTCTCTGCTCTCTCTTAAACAAACATGAATTAATATGGACAGTAAAAAAAAATCCAAAAAGATTTAATCTTCATGTACTTAAGCACCATAAACTATCAGTTTCTGCTGCATTGCAGATTTTGAAAACTGGATCACAACGCAAACTCTACCCTCCCTGCCCCTTAGATTGTTTCACCCCTTATATTTAGTTAAAAATTAGTCTGTCACATGGCCTTCGTAGGGAACCTGTCAGCTATTCCAGAACAGCCTGGACAAAGGACAGTCTGCAAGGAGGTGCAAGATAAGGGTCGGAATGCTCCAAACAGGCAAGTGAATTGGTTCTGTAACTCCCCTGATCCATGTGAATGTTCCTACACAAAATGACTGATAAAAGGTGGACTTCCCTTAGTTATTCTATATCAAAAAGTAGAAATTGTTACTCCGCTTTGTGGAAGCCAAGCTTCTGGGCTGATAGTATTTATCAAACTGAGTCTATGACCCACTGGGAAGAAACCAGGGCTGAGCTCAAGTTGCTGAGCTCTCAAAATCAACAGGGAAACCCCAGAAGTAATCTGAAGTGCTTTTCAAAGTGCTTTAGTCTTTCAGGTGAAAAAATAAAAGGCTAGCTAAGACCTCAGGACTGCAATTTTGCTGAAATGAAGCCTCATTCAATTTTTGCATTTGAGCTTTGTTCTACAATTTTTGCTAACCTCAGTGTAAATCACTAGCTAAGAATCTGAATTATTTTTCTAACATATCAGTCCAATCTAAATACTTTTATTAAGCTACTACTTACTTTTATTTAAGCAACTATGGAAGGGGTGGTATGACTGGACAAACAGGTTTTGAATACATATCACTGTTGTGCTATCTCTTCTTTGATGGTGTGATGAACACTTGATCCAGCAGAGGTTCGTAACAGATACTGAATCAACAAGAGTGATTTCACAGGCAGATGATGAAAATTATTTTTTAAGCATTTTCATACCACACCTCGTCCTGGTTTCATCTGGGACAGAGTTTATAGTCTTCTTAGTAGCTGCTACAGTGCTGCATTTTTTTTGGATTTAGTAAGAGAACAATGTTGATAACACATTGGCTGTTGCTCAGTAGTGCTTACCCTAATTGAAGGATTTTTCATTGTCTCATGCTCTGCAGGTGAGGAGGTGCACAAGAAGCTGTGAGGGAGCATGGGCAGGACAGTTGACTTGAACTGGCCAAAGAGATATTCCATACCACAGGATGTCATGCCCAGTATATAAACTGGGAAGAGTTGGCTGGGAGCTGCTGACTGCTGTTTGCAGATGGGCTGATCACTGGGTGGTGAGCAATTGTATTGTCTATCAGTTGTTTTTCTTGGGCTGTGCTACTCTCTATTCCTCTCCCTATCATTACTATTGTTATTTTGTTTTGATTACTAAATTAAACCCTTATCTCAAACCACCAGGTTTACCTTTTCTTTCCAATTGTCCTCCTCAACAGTGTGGTAGGGAGTGAGTAAACATCTGTATGGTACTTAGTTGCCAGCTGGGGTTACACCATAACCCATTTATGTTTTGTACACAATGTGATTCTAATCTGAGAAAAAAAGTCATCAGAAAAGAGGGAGAAAGCATGGAATATAATTTAGTTCTATAAGCATATACAGTTAAAGGAAAAGTTAATGACAGCATAAAATTATATGCTTATTTTAGTATTTAATTTATTATCAATTTCAAATATATTTGTATTTTAAAAGTCTGATATTTTGTGTATTTGTTGTTTGACTCTGACATAATGAAAAGAGAGATTCATGAACAAAAGGTTATACGGAGTAAAAGCTGAAATTCCCCTACCATTTTTCCTGGAGAGAGTGTCAACACGGCTATTTAAGTAGAACAGGACAAGTCACTTGTGCTGAGTAAGCAAATCCATGACCCACTGAAGTCATGCTGTACTGGGAAGAACAGAAACAGGCAAACAGCTGCCTGCAAGCTGATCCATTTTGTCACTTATTGTGCTTATTATGTTTTAAGTATTTTCTCATCTAACACAAAGACCACAAACATGAAATACTACCGTACAAAAACTGATAGAGGTTTGTACACAGTTTTTCTGATAGAAGCTTTTATATCTGTCTGAACTATTAATCTTAATGGCTGTAATTCTTCATCTTGGAGAAGCCTAAGGAATATTTATTTAAAAAGATAAAATTTTAGAATGTGTTAAGACAATTGCACGTATATTCTTATGATTACATCAGCAATGCAGATGACATGACCTGTAAGTCAGATCTTTGTAAAGAAAGAACCTTTTGATGCTAAAATGAGTTTGTTAATCTACAGGGAAGGGTAAATGATGAATTCTCTGACATTTAGGGATATGAGTGCTTCAGGACTGGAGTATGCCTCAGTTCCAAAGAGCTGGCTGAAGCAAACCCAGAAGTGTCAGACAATGAGGTCATAAATCGGTACAATTTATAATGAACATACATACATTCAAATTTCTGTACTAATGTTGATAGTCAGAATACAACCTATAGCTATTTTGTTTCTTAATAAAGTTGAACTATTTAACTGAAATACAATTATGAATATTATGATCCTATATGACTTAACGTTCCATATAGCCTTAAAGTCTGTAAAGACAAACAGAACCTGCCAATTTCTAATGAAATAAATATTATACTTACTAATAGGTGATCTATAATCACTGCAAACACATAATGGTTTATATTCTGTAACTAATACTTTAATACATCTACCATGCTCTCGTTGCCAGAAATTATTGAATAATATAAGCAATATGCAGCAGAGAAGTGAAGTGCCCCAATCTACAATTTTGCATGTACAGAAGAAAAAAACCTTTCTTCACAACTCTTTTTTTAATTTACATTTTCTGAAAAGACATCTCATAGTGCAGTTATCAATGCAGATAACAAATGTTTGTGAAAAAACCCAATTGGATTGTGGCCAAATCCATCAGGTTCCACTTCCAAAAGACAAATTCCAATAGTCCATCCCTGATGACAGTGCCTTGAATATCTTTAACTTTTCCATCAGAACCGTTTAGTATAACTATTGCTTCTCCACAGCTTGAACATCACTACCATTGTCAGAACCAGGCAAACAAATTTATGATGATGTTCTTGGGAATAAGGAACTAATGCAAAGGGGATTTCTCTGTAGTTCTTCATTAACATTTTATTCATTACAACAGGGGAGTTATAAGAGTTTCCTTTTACGCAAATTAGGTCACAGGATAAAAAATACACAGCATGGAAACACAGTGTATTACTACATAGAACAAAAGATCTGGTTAATAAATTATGATAATGGAATTAGTCTACTGCTAGTGCTGAAAGGCACATTTAAATATTATGAAATTTACTTGAAGGAAAAGCTCTTGCATATATTCATAAATTGTTTTTCTCCTTTGTGCCTGTTTCTGTAGTCCTTTTTTATGTTATTTCCCTCTAAGGGAATGTGCATATCCTACTTTAAACATTTGTTTTGGTTTGTTAAAAGTCAAATATTTTGAGTGAGTAAAAGACAAAGTTCTACTCTCCTGTTTTTCAACTGAATGCTGTAAATAAGCTCAGTGACATCCTGGATCAATTCAGGCAGATTCATTCTCAAAATGATACTATGTAAAGTACAGAAACTGAAAATAAGACAATAAAAAAACCCCAAACCCCTTAAACCTTAATGCCAAGAAGATAATCATTAAGGGAACATGTGGACCTTGCCATGGATACGTATTATCATCAAAGTTCTTTAGTTAGTTTATTTATTTATTATAGTTGTTTTTTTTTTCTTTTGGATTCATTTATTTCTAAGATTTATCTAAACAAAATCAGCTAAATTCACACCTAGTTTAAGTGGTCTAACGCTATTGAGCTAATTAATTTGCAAGTACCTCATTAATTCAGTGATTACCTTCAGTTTATTCATTACATTAACTTAACTCCTACTTTTCCATCTATGCAAGGTCTGAACAGACCCAGAGGATGGCAAAATGAAGACTCTTACAAACTATTTTTTTGGCAAGAAAACAAGGAAAGATTCTCCACTTCCTATAAAGCAAACCAAACAATCTTAACCATCTTTCTGGGAATGTCAGTTTGTATGCCAGGTGAGGGCATTACTTTTGCCAAAAGAAAAAGAGCAGACATTTATCAGAGCAGTATTTAGCACAGACCAATTTCTGCTCTAAAATCACAATTTCTGCTCTAAAATCGCAATTTCTGTTCTGTTATTGGTAATGCTCTGATTAACAAAATGTGAGAAGGAAACCAAGCCATGAATGACTCACCTAAACTTATCTATTTTTTAAAGTATTACTGAAAATTGGGTATGTATGTATCATCTCAGTCTTTGCAACATGACACCCATGATGGTATTTCATACCATCTAATTTCTTCTAAATCATCATTTACTTTTTAAAGTTCAGTACGCTTCTCTTCATGTCGTAATGTGGCCTTCACACTAAGACCTACCCTGGCACAGGTGGCATAGTTCACTCTTTCCAAAAACTGATTCAGATGGAGTTAAATGAAACAGAAAATAGTGCCATGTATGCCATGGTGTGGGCTTGTTCAGGGTAACTTTTCAAGGACTGGGCAGAACTCTGCATCTTAATGATACTGAACCCTTGTACATAACTTGCAACCCAAATGGCAATCACCATCCACTGGGGTCCAAAAACAGGATTAGCTGACTTGACCTTGCATAGGCTGCAGTTGTTACAGACAATGTTTCTGATGCCTAAAATCCTGGAAGATAGGCACTCAGAGAAAACATTAATGGAGGAAGATAGACAAGACCTTTATTGGGAGATTGGAGGCTTTGGGCCTGCACTGGGCCTACAAAACGCACGTTGTTTCAACAAGGATCTCTGCATCCAAAAATCCCCAAAGAGTCCCGCCCTCAGAAAGGTTACAGTTTTTATACTCTTCCTAACAATTAACATATTAGATATCTATAAGCAGTCATCATTTCTAATTCCCTCGGTGGTCCACCCATCAGGGTCCTGGGCCATGCCCCCTGGACCACCTCCAAAGGTTTCTGGACTCTTCTATTGTTTTGACTTCAAGTTATCTTGCAGATGGTCTGGAAAACATCATGATCTTCCGAAAGCCTGAGAATGTGTGAGGGAATCACTTCAGTAACTTCTAACACCACTTAATATGTGAGCAAGAAAACTTATACTTCTAAAACTCTATAAATCTACAAAATACACACGAAATCTTTAGGCATCATTTCCAGAGAAAGAAAATGTTACTTCTGGAAATTAATGCTTAAGCACTAACTTAGGAAAAGGTACCTATCCCTTGTTACTTAGTTTCTTCCATCCCTGCTTGGATTTGAATGTAAACAGGAAAACCCAAGTATCAAGCAAACTTTTGTTCCAATACTGGAAATCAGCCATATAAAGTCCTTGATCCTGAATATAAAGTATGAAAAAAGTCTTCCAGTATTTCTCCTTACCCAAACCTTCTTACTTTGTCCCCAGTTTTCCAGATACTTGTACAGACAGTACATGAAAAATATTATATTTTTTCATTTAATTTTTTATTTGATCATTATCTTTCAATACCTACTGGAAAGTTCAGCAAATAATAATTCTCAATCACAATATGAAGCAATTAGAAGCCCAATTTAGCAATGCATAAATGAATGCTGAGAGCAAAGACCACTGATTCAAGAGCAATCATCATTTTCTGAGCTGGCTAATGTGCATGTTAGAGCAATCCCTCCATGAAAATATGCTGAATTACAGACACATGTCCAGTAGATAATCCAAACTGGAACTGACCTCAGCAACAGTTCAAGGATGATGCCTTGGAACATCTGCTCTTGAATATTTTTGTCCAAAAACTCAGGCATTAACTTTGTTTTTATAGACTTTTTTTTTCAGTTATTTAAATTATAAAAGACTTTACAAAAATGCAAATCCAGCACATTTCCTAGATTTATGCTCCAATTTGCAAAACAATCACTAATGGTGAAAACATTGGCCATTATCATTTTACAAAATTTGACGGCACCAGTAAAAATAGTACCTATTTTAATATTGAATTGTGTTTCTTATGAATTCAGCTTAGCTGAAAATACTTATCTTGCCTAAGTGCCAATTTAATCTTTAGAAACAGTGAATGTATTAATCCTTCATTAGACATCTTTTCAAGAGAGAAAGAAAATTTAGAAATCTTTAAACTTTTGAATGATATTTATTGCTTTTTTTCAAAAATCAATACAATTTGCTCTAAAACCACAATGGCTTAGTAGTCTGTTCTAATAAAGTACTGTCCAGATGCATTTGGTTTTTGGCTACAGGGACACTTGATTGAAATGGTTGACATCCTCACTGTTATTCTCGTACATTCTAAACCACGTCAGCCGAATACCTACATCAGCTGTTCTGAACTGTGCCTACCTGTGCTAGCTCTCAGAGACCAGCACATACTCATGTGAGTGGTCCTGGAAGTCTCTAGGATGTGTGGGTGACAACTTCCCAAACTTCTCAATTACTAAAGGGACCAAAGAGGGATAATGTTCCTTCTGATCCACTGCTCTCAGAGAAGTGACAGATACTTTCAAGAGACAAAAACTAGGGCTGTGCTGGCTGCTAGCTGGTCTACCCCCTTTAAGCAAAAGCTAGAAAGATACTCTGGACTTATCAAGAATAGACTTCAAATCCTTTGGAAGCTGCTGGGACAGAGGAGAAAGACAAAGAAGAGAGTTAATTGATTTCTCCACACCATGCAGTCAGACTGGGATCTTGGCCAAACGCCCAATTGTCTGGGAAAAGTTTCTCAATTAGTGCAGACATTACCTGCAGCAGTTGTGGCATCTCCACCCTTTGAGCCAGCCAGCGAACTGACGCAGTGTTGGTAATAATCCTACTTTAAGTTGGAGGATGGTCTAGATGGTGGCACCTGAAATAAAAATTATTTAAAAAGGGCCAAAATGCTATCACATGAAGAACACATTAGTTCTTCCTGAACACAAGCCAGTGTAAATAATGAGGTTTGTTTCCTTTTCTAGATGCGATAAGAACTTACCATTTCAGACTAGATTCTCACAGGTATTTAAGCCCACTGTTGTAGTTGACAGTAATGAGTTAGTGTATATATACCTCTAATAATATTTTTAATTAGTTTGTAGTAATCTTCTGTCCTTAGATAGAAACTTAGTGGATGAAAACCGTCATAATTATATATATTAAATATCTTTGCCCACAAAATAATTAATTGCAGATTAACTTGTTTTTCCTTTTGCCTCACAGTATGTCCAACCTTCTTAAATTCAGTGGAATTTGACTTAAAACACTGAAATTTGTAGGTGAAAAAGAATATAAAATATTTCAATTTTTCAACTGATTTTTTTACAAAAATGCTCTCTTCAAGACTGCCCAATTTTATAGACTTTGGGTGTGTGTGTGTGTGTGTGCAATTTTATGATCTCTTTTTGCAGACTATCTGTATTTTTAGTTTATGGTCATTGATTTTATGAGCTTCCTAATTTCAAGCGAGACAAAGCTGTTGAGAAGTTCTGTATGCTTGTAAGAGTAATCTACACTGCACTCATCTTTAGGAAAGCAATAATTGCAATCACTTACTGCACACGAAACAATAAAATATTACATCTGTATTTCTAAGGACAAGGATCAAGTGAAGGATCTTTTCTCATATCTCCTTCTGTTTTCCTATTTCCTGCTTTCCAAAGTAATCTTCATGTCATTTGTAAAGCCAGAAGAGCAATACATTTAATATCTGCATGTATTCTTAGACACTTGGTACTTTCTAGAAGCCTATATGTTTGGAAAAGCTACCAAACTAATACAAAATTGTTAATAATGAATAAGAGTGTTTTGCATACTGCAGTATTCTACCAAATATTGGGGTATTGAAGCATTGACCTTTGCACAGGAATAAGGCAAATTTTCATTTTTATTTTTAGTGGATATCCTCTTAATATTAGTGATGCTTTTGCTTCTACATAAAAGTAAGTGCATAAGACTTCCTGGTTAGGAGGTTAGGAAAAAAAAATCTTTTCTTTTTATTCTTATTTTTATTCTTATTCTCTTTGAAGCCAATTTGAAGTAATTCTGAAGATCCTGTCTGGACATCAGACTTTAATGTCAGTGAGAAAACTCTTCAGAGGACATGTATATTTACAGTAACTTGAGGACCTTTATATGCTTACTCGAAATAAAATATTTCTTATCCAACAATTTTTAAACATGTATTCCATGCAAACATTACCATTTCCGGTTACCATTTATATTATGTTTTTCATCTATACCTTAGAAAACAATATTTCTAGATATTTATTTCTAATAAATGAATCTGTAAAATATGCCATCTGTTCATCTTGATGTAATAGTTCCAGATAGAGTACTGTCGAGGAGCAATTTACAATTAATTTTGAATTTGTTATTTTCTAGATTAAGAGTTTCAAAAGTCTAGGCTATTCATAAATGGAAGGACAGAGAAGTTGATTAAAGGCTTTATTAGCACTACTGAATTAATGAGGATTTAGAAACTGATTTCTCTGAAGCATATGTCAGTTCCCAGTGATGTAGGATTGGAATGGTTTATAAAGTCATCAAATTCATCTTTCTTAACTGAAACAAGAATACATGTACATGGATATTTTTTTAACTCATTCCTCCTGTAAAAGATATTTCACTTTTTCTAATTGTCTTGTTCCAGTGTTTGACTATCCCTTACACTTCAGGACATTACTCTTTCAGAACATGCAGCTGTATCTCACTGTCTGGACAGATGGGCCCAGAGAGCGGTAGTGAATGGAGTTACATCCAGTTGGTCACTGGTCACTAATGATGTTCCCCAGAGCTCAGTATTGGGGCCAGTCCAGTTTAACATCTTGATCAATGATCTGGAAGAAGGGATCAAGTACACCAACCTGGACAGAAGTGTCAATCTTCTGGAAGGTAGGAAGGCTCTGTAGAGGTATCTGGACAGGCTGGATCAATGGAGCAAGACCAATGGCATGAATTTCAACAAGGCAAAGTGCTGGGTACTGCCCTTGGATCATAATAATACATGAAGCAATACAGTGATTGAGTGGGGATGAGTGGCTGGACAACTGACTGGTGGAAAAGGACCTGAGGGTGCTGGTCAACAGCTTGGAGAACCTTATCATTTTCTACAACAACCTGAAAGGAGGTAGTAGTGAAGTGGGGGTTGATCTCTTCTCCCAGGCAACTACCAGCAGAACAAGACGACATAGCATTAAGCTGTGCCAGGCAGGTCCACGTTAGACATCAGGAAGAATTTTTTCACTGAAAAATCGTTAAGCGTTAGAATGGGCTGTCCAGGAAGGTGATGGAGTCACCATCCCTGGAATTGTTCAAGAAAAAAGTGAACATGGCACTTAGTGCTATGGATTAGTTGGCATGGTAATGTTCCATCAAATATTGGATTCAATGATCCTGGGGGTCTTTTCCAACCTTAGTGGTCCTATGATAAGTTATGAAGATTTAAATATGCTAATGTTTCCATGTGTGTTTTATAAAAACAAACTTGTACTTTGTGAATCATCTATCATTATATTCTATAAAACCATCAATATTAATACCACTGAGGTTAATGGAGATTTTAATGTTAACTCTGCTGACTATATTGCATGAATAAAGCTAGTCAGAAATCAACATCTACCTTTTGCTTTTCACATAATCATCAATAATAATAATGTATTTAAATGAAAAGTAAAAATCCACTTTAAGAATCAATAATGTTGGTAATGATGTATGCAATAGAATATGACTACCTTTGACCTTCAGAGCTCTGCTCAAGCACCTCATTCTGATTAGTAAACCAAGCAAAATGCAATGTGGAAAATACATAGACAATGGTAACCCTAATGTTCCAATAACATGGAATTTGATTCCATCAGAAGGTTCTGCTGATACCATGCACAGTCTTCGGGACTGAATTACCATCTTGCTTGACAAAAGGAATAAAAATTTATTACAGCAATATCCCCTGTTGCTGCTGAATGTAAAATCTTATGTTTCTACTTCAAGACTGAATTTTAGTTTCATTATGAACCACTTGTAAAAAACATCTTTTACTGCATTTTGCATACAATTATTCAACTGAATAGTAATTTACTGTGCTATATTAAATATTGTCTATACTTATATGTCCTTTGTGCTGGACTTTTATTCAGGCAAAACTGCAGAAAGATATTGTATCTTTGGTAGAAAGGCTGAATTGTTGAAACTGAAATGATTTCTTCACATTATTATTAGAATTCACATTGTGAAAAACCTAGTGTCTTAGTTCAAGGGATAACTAAGATATCTATGTTGGCCAATAAATAATCCCCCTCCTTTAAATTTAGAGAACAGAACTTTAATTAGGAAAAATATATGTAAAGGAAAAGATAACAGTTCTTAACCACAACACACATATATATATACAACAACAGTCTGCCACAAACCCCTCCACCCTCAAATGACAAGGCAAAACAGTCTAAAAGGTCCTCTTGGCTACTCCCCAAAAAGGGGAAATGCGATTATATCCACGGACAGCAGGTGGCGCTGTCGCGCCCAGCCAGCTGGGCAATCCCCTCAGGCAAGGTAGCAGGCAGTTCCCAGGTTAGTTCCCGTGAGAGAAAAAATGGAAAGCAAAGCAGCAACAATCCTGTGTCCACAGGAGCAGGGAAACCGGAGCTTTCTCCCACCTCTTTTTCCCTCACGGCAATCCTTGTGGTGGTTATGAATGCTTACCGATGAAAACAGTCAAGTTGAGAAGGGAAAAGAGGAATACCATCTTTTCCCTTCAGTTCATCCCATCCAGTGATGCTGGGATCGGAGTGTGTGTCCCCATCCTCCTACTCCGCCGAGCACTGAGCTCTCTGACCTGTCGGTGCAGATGATGGCTGTGGTCTGGTCAGGAGTTATGGTCGTAGTCTGATCGAAAGTGGTGGTTTCCTCCTGTCAAGGTCCTGCTGCTCCTCTGGATCCAACAAGTTGTCCTCGAGGTCTTCTGAGCCCCATTTATGTACCCTCAGGGAGCACCCAGTCCGTCCCCCAGGGTGGGGACTCACACAATGGGTGATTAACTCTGTGAGTCATGCGGTATTGTTGAACCGTTGATGGCCCATTAGCACCCACGCCCCCTCAGGCTGGGTGTGGAGGTGCTAACGACTTCCTGGGCAGCTGCTGCAAATGGTCCATTGTTCTTGGGGAATGAATAGAGGGGGTAGAATACACAGCTTTGATCACCCCCACACAGTGATAACTGGTCCCTCCTGCTGAACTAGGACACCTATATAAAGACTCTTGACTCAAGAACCCCCCCAAAGTTTATTGATAAATTCTTGAATATCTAGATTTTATGTGTATTTTATTCAAAATGTAATTAATTTCTTTTTTATAAAATGTTTTTCTCTCAATACATGAAAATTGAAAGACAAAGCCTGACCAATGAGTAGATTTTTGTGCTCTCTTCTTGAACCCAGAAATAATTTCTTTTTTGCAATTGTTATAAATTGATAAATACTCAACACATTTTGTCTTGATAAACAAAACTGTTTTAACTTAACAGGGCCCTACAAATGAGGTATTAATTTTTAATATAAATACTATTCACACATCTTGAATGTGTTATTAGTCATGTACTCCACAGGAAAAAAAAAATATTATTGTGTGTTCTTTTAAATATTTAATCTACTTCCATTCACCTGCTAATTAATATGTCATGGACTAGAGTGTCAAGATTCCCCATCCACAGGCAGACTGCAGGTCTTAGCTGGGATAACTCTTCATTTAATTTTTTTAAAAAAACCTACCTAGAAGTAATCAAATTCATGGGGGAAAAAACCCAAAACAATAGAAAAAATGAATAATCAACTGATTTTCCTCTCTTCTTCCTGAGCCTTCTATAATTCTTATCAGTAAGACTTAAGTAAAAAGCTAGTTTCCTTCTATCTACCTGGCATGCCTTCTGCAGGGCTAACAGGAAGGTTGAGCTGTGCCTAAGAGAACTCAGTAAGTGGCTGCTTCATACTTCTTTGGTTTTTGTTGTTTGGTTTTTTTGTTTGTTTTTTTTTTTGGGGGGGGGGAGGTATGCTTTCGGTTTAAACATTCCATTCCATCAAATTTGTTTCCTGTCAGAATAATGCCTACATCATGACAATAAAATGCAGGAGACTTGTACAGCTTCTATAGGTCATTAGCCCAAATGGACAATTTTTATACCTCAGAAATGTAGCTGACATAATTCTGTTACTTTTTTTTTTTTCCAGAATGACAGGAAAAAAACCATAATAGGGTATAATATACTCCATGGTAATTCATGGAGGCAGAACACAATTAGGAGATCTCATATAGCTATGAATGCACTAGGTAGAGAAGTTGAAAGGAAGATTTTTCACAAATTAATCTTTATTTTCCTTACTAATTAATAAACACCATGCTGTGAATAACTGGTGATAAACTTCTAATAAGAAAAATCAATAAATTTACACCCAGGGTCACCATAATTGATGCTGTAGAATAGAAAAATGTATTCTCCATTGATCCTTTAGCAATCTTCTAACTAAAAAGAAGAGGAAAGAAAGCCAATTACTGTAGTATGCCTCTGAAAATGATAAGATTAAAACAAGCTAATTATGTGTTCTTGAATAACTACAATTTTTGATGAAAGTAAGTAGAATAAGGGCATCCTGCATCTCCAGTACAGAGATACTACATTTTACTAATTAAAATATAGTAATTTTACATCTAACTTCTCTTACCCAATAGGCAAACAAATGGTTAGAAAAATAAAACTTTAAAATCTCCCAGGATAAAAACTTTTGATGTTGCTCTGAACACAGGATTAAATTGGAGAATGAAACTAACTCCTGGAGCACTGAAGCTTAAGACATTTTCATACTTGAGCAAACAACATTGAAGGCGAAAGACATTGCCCACACAAATAAAATCCTGTGAAAATATGTCTGCTTTCTATTTTGCATGAGAAGTATCTATGATTTCTTTAAGCAATTCCCACATAGTGCCACTTATGCACAACTATGATCTCTTCCACTGCAGGTTTATCCATACTGGGTTATGGCTATTACAATTAATAAATGATCAATACAGAATGGTGTAGAAAGTCAGCAGCATCTACTACTCATTTTGATCTCACAGTTCACTAAAGGTGTTAGAAAAATTAGATTTCTCTTTTTTTTTCTTTTTTTTTAACAATTAAACAAGTACATAACTTTTCTTTAAAATTGTTAGTAAAATTCATTAGAATATTTGGAAATAACTCAATTTCCCTTCTTCCTTTCCTTTGCTACTGTAGATAAAATGAAGCCCACTAGCAGTATAAGGTAGAGGCATTAATCAATGTGACTTGAATGAACATGCAACAACATGCATTGTTATGTTCAGACTTCGAACACTTGATTTCAATTTGAACTACAGCATGCCATTTTGAAGACTAGATTTAATCAGATTCTTCACCTTCACATATTTTTTCACAAAGGTGCATGTTTTAAACCTCTTACTTTGCCACACAGGCATTTCCTATCAAGCCTATATAGAAAATTAGGCAGTGTTCCTTGATCTATTTAATTCCCTTTGATTAATTTATTTTGACCATACTCACTAGTCTATTCAGTGTCTCCCAAACTCACATTGTAAATCCTGGAACAGGTTTCCCAGAAACATGGTAGATGGTCCATCCCTGGAAATATTCAAGGTCAGGTTGGAGGGGACTCTGAGTGATCTCATTGAAGATGTCCCTGTTCACTGCAAGACTAGATAACCTTTAAAGGTTCCTTCCAATTCATACTGTTCTATGACTCTGTCTCAAACAACAATATTCTAGTGAGGATCAGATTTCTAGGCATTCTCCTACTAGTCATGACTGGAACTCTGAGATTAAAAACCACCACTACTACTGCATGTGTTCTGCACCTGGAAGTCACTAGAGGAAGTAGCAGAGAAGCTTAATCTTTAGACTTCAGTTTCACTGAAATATCTATACCCACCTACAGTGGATGCTGAAATTTTTCCTAGGGACTGGTTTAGGTTCAGCTGTAAATTCTAGGATACTGTTTTCCCTTTAGTTTAGTAGCTATAACTTTTTTTTTTTTTTTTACATTTCTTCATTTTTTCCCCAGATCATCAGCTATCCAGCTCTTAAGATGCAGACACAAAATCAGTGTATTTGGAGCTGCAGTTGAGAATAAATACTTACTACTGTAATTGCCTGATAATTGCTTACAACATATGCTTTTTTCTGTTTTTCTTAACCTATGTACATCATAAGCTACTCTTCCAACAGTTTTTTTACAGGGTGTAGGTATCTATGTTTTAAAGTAGGAGATTTTCTATGCACACAGAACAACACTGCTACAGATTCCCAGAAAATTTCTCAGTAGCTAGTCCATAATAAGTATCAGGAAAGGGTGTTGAAAAGAATAACATCACTGAGGAAAAGCAGCCTTACAAGTCTGTATTTTACATAGCCTTGCAAATGTGGTTTTATTAGGACTTTCTTGGTCTCATAATTTTCAGAGAAAAAGCCAAACAAAATTAAAAGATATGTAAAGAGCTACACTTTGCCCTAGGCATGCTTTCACTAATTTTAGTTAGTTATTATTCAGTTCAGTGAGCTTGCTCAAGTTTAACATTTCAATTAGTTGCACAACTACCTAAAAGGAACTATCATATAAAGTAATTTCTGTTTTAGAGGATCCTGATGCTCATTCATAATGCAGAAAATACTTGCGCATGCTGCTCAAACACGTTTGATCAAACCTAGAGGACTTTTCCCTAGTGGCATGTTCTAGAAAGAATGCAAGAGATTCACTTTTCCATAAACACAGGAAACAGTTACAGGAATTATGGAAACAGTCACTGAACACAGATTGTGCTCTGTGAGTTATTACCATTTGAACTGCTCAGGAATGTTCCTTTTTCTGGGCTACCTCTTGATCCATTTTTGTATATTGAAATCACTATCATAAAACATTGAATAAAATAATATCCAAATAATTTTACTTCTGAGAGAGAAAAGAAATGTGAATACTCTCTGTTATTAGCCTCAGATGTCACAGAGGGGATCTAAAATAAAACAATAAAAAAAAAAACACCAGTTTTTATTCTAGTACTGTTCTTCTTTCAATGTTATGTTGAAGTAGTTCACTGAAAGCTTAGTAGAACAGTGAGCACCTGGCACTATTTTAGATTTCAGCAGCTGAAACATTTTGAGTACAAAAAAAAACTAAAAAAGAGAAAATATAAAGTGTTCAGTACATTCATTATACACATTGTCCTTAATTCACCTATGTAAAATCAAAGTGTATTATAAAATTGTGTAATACATTTTTGGCTTCACTAGCATTATATTCTGTTATTAGTGTCACTAAGATGACTATTTGCATTCACATATGCTTCACTAGGCTTTTTTACAGCTGCAATTGTCATACAGTACCGAAGTCATCTTAGTACCTAACAAGCAAGTAAAAAGATCAGAGAAAATAGAAAAGACTGTTTGGGAAGAATAAAGACAGAAAAAACATTAATGTTAGCTTGAAACCAAATTATAATTCTTTCAGCTTTGCTTTGGGCCTGCTTGTCTGCTGCCTTGCTCATCTGATCTCTTTATCTGTACAAAACGAGTTTAAATTATAGTAAATTGGAATAGCAGTATTTGTAGCTACAGAGTTAGGGATGAGATTCACTTCTAAAAATTAAGTTCCAAGTACCAATGTCTTACTTAAGCTTCTATAGTCTAATTTTGACTCTTAAACAGCAAAGAAAAAACTGAGTGTCACCAGAGGGGAAAATCCAAGTATTTTAGACATTTCTTTCAGGATGTTCTGGGTTGCCATCTGTAGATTCCACTGAGTTTCCAAAGATATTAGTTTATGCTCGTGATTTACTTCCCGACAGCTGAAGTTGAAAGATATTAATTGTATGTTTCTAATTTTTAGATGGCTTGAAGTAATACTATGGGCAAGAGGGGGTAAAAATATGACTCTTAAAATACCTGGCTTCAGAATATGTGAGCAGTTACATTTCAACAGAATAAGAAAAAGTACAAAATTCACCAACAAAGTCTATTTCTGAGAAATTTGATACTAGAGATTTTGAATTTGCCAAAACTGGTGGTTGATACAAAAATCCAAACAGGATTTGATTCTGTAAGAAAATCTCAAGCAGAATCTGATGTCCAAAGTCAGGAGTTTCTGATGTATGGCTCATGATACAGTAACAGTAGTACAGTGGGGAAGAGTTAGTTTGAGCTAAGAAATGGTGCATTTTTGACTTGTTATTGATTTTCTGAGAAAGCGGTGTCTTCACATAGGTATTACACATTCCCTACTCCTAAGGCTCGATGAAGGCACTCTAGAAATGCAGAAACACGAACTGTATTTTCCTGCAGGCTTCTTCGCAAATGACTGAAAGCATTAAAACTGCAAACTCATTTCTGAAGAGTTTTAGGGTAAACATATGTGAAGACCACTGTGAGGGACTCAGTCTAGGTCTCCACTGTACAGTTTAATAGGTCTGAATTAAAAAAGCTGTGTAAGTGGTAAAATTGCAAAATCTCTTGTTTTCAGAAGAGCTGTTGATTCAGAAAGACAAGTGATGTGGCAACAAGTACATTCTTCCATACATTTTTATCAAGGAACCTCTTGTAACATAGATCAGATGAATCACACATATCACTTCACTAAATTGGTTAAAGCTCAGGTAGAGGAATCCTTGCTTCAGAGTATATCAGCATTTTGACCAGATTTTCTCTACCTTTTGCTGAGTACCTCTTTGCTGAAAACTTTTCCCACTCTTTTCTTCATAATTTGGTCACATTTTTCCTTACCAGGTCCTCATACGTTCTCTTCCTTGAATTCCACCAACATCTTTCTTTGATCCTTCTTTCTTTTCCTTTGTTTTCACCTTCATCTTTAGTTTTGCCCTTATTGCCCTCTCCCTTTCCCCCTTCCCCTTCTCTTTCCCTGTCTCTTCCCCTTCCGTTTTCTTTTCACCTTTCCCTTCCCATTCTCCTTCTCTTTTTCCTTCCCCATCCTTCCCCTTCTCCACCCCTTCCCATTCTATTTTGTTCAGAATTACCAACAACACATTTGTATTTGTACATTTCTTTGCAAGAGGGGCCCTTCCAGGAGAAGTCTTCCACTAGTTAAAAGGAAAAACAATAATCATATGGGGTTAGAATACAAGGAATAATGCTGACTGCCCAGATTTTTACTGGATTCAGTTAACCATTCTGTATGCTATCAGACTAAGTTGCTGAAAAATGCTGTCATTCCCTGGCTAATAATATGTTCTTACCAATTCAGCACTAAGAAAGTCAGAATCAAAGTATTTTATCCTAACTATAGTTAGGTAGTGAGTTTATAATGATTTGTAAATGAAAGATACCCATTTTGAAAGCATGCTACATAATAAATGTCTGAACAGTTTCAGTTCTTTATTGTCCACCCTAGACTATACTCACAGAAAAGTTAATCAGTTCTTTTGTTCAAAATATAAAATGAACATGTGTTTACATCTTTACCATGTTCAACATTTTCACAAAACCTGGACAAATATGAATAATCACATCCACATTTTGAAAGCTTTCTACATAAATGGTGCACATGCATATGTTTAAAACAGGTGTATATATATCCTTATTGTGGCTTGCATTTGTGTATTTGGTTACTGTTTTTCATTCCTTTACACATTCTTGTTCTTTATGATCTATTATTTCTTGCTGGCTATAAAGCAGCAAGTGCCAACACCTCTACAAGTAATGAACCATATATTTCTGCTTTGATTACATTATTATCATAGCACTAAAGAAAGAGCATTTGGGGAACTTTTAATAGCAATATAGCATGTGTTGCTCTTCAAATATGTTTTAACTTTGCTGCTTCTGTAATAACAATCAAGTTTTCTACATTCATGCTACAGGTGGAAACATTTTCCTGGTTTATATAGTTCTAAAGTACTGTACCTAATTGAAATACAAAGGAGAAAAATATCTTTCAGATTAATAGATTTCTATTAACATAAAGTTTCTGTATTCTAGAGCTTAAAGGATCCTCAAATAACAGCAAGAAAAAAATACTTAAACACCCCCCCCCATTATGGACTAAGCCCTGTATTCTCTCCAATTAAATATTTTGCTTTATTGGATTCCATCTAATGATATATTTAAGTTACTTTTTGACTACAGAAGAAGAAAAAATAGCAAAATTAAAATTAATTGCTCATATTTTGTTCTGCAGTACTAATTCATGCAAAATAAAAAATCCATCACCTATTAAAATACTTGTAAAATCTGACTCCTTGTGTAAAGAGAAAGAAAAGATTCGGGGTGGGGGGAAAGAGAGAATTCATAATTACTTGGGTTATCAGAAAAATACACAGAAATTCTCTCATAAATCTAAACAGGAATGAGTAGGGGAAATTAAAAGATCATTTATGCTACAAAACACAATGTTATATAACACCATAATTAGGTAGATTGGTGTAGACAAAAATCTCTTTCAGTTTGAGGCAAGGCTTGTACCTGCATCACATAATCTTGTGCATGAAGTTTGATAATATAAAAGGGAAATTGCAATGTGTTCCCAATTTTCTTTCAGAACTATTTTGGAAAAATTCCCTTTATTATATTTTACATTGCCTCTCCTACTTTCCCAACTTGAAAATTACCACAGTCATATTAAATTTCATATTTGTATAAACTAATACACTTTATCTGATAGAAATTACTACTAGGCATCAGTATCTGGAAACAAAAGTGTATTTTTAGTACTTCAGTTTTGATTTCTCTCCATGGACATCAATGAATTTTATTCACATCCATTATTCTGATTGAAATTTTCTTCAAAACCCAAAGCAATTTAATCAGAAATTGCCTTCTTCTTAAAAATATTTTTAAAACAGGCTAAAAAGCTTCCAAGATAATCCTAATTTTTACACTTTGTCAAGTCGACTAATATTTCCAGTGCTGCCCTCCAGTATTTTCTGCCATTCATAGGTTCCAGGAGTATTCATCTCACAAAACATATCTCTGTGACTGGCATTAATTGGCACACTGATTGGCAGAGCATAACCTACCATGTCATGCCTAGAAGTGGTCCATCTATGTCAATACCAAAGGAGAAGAGGTGGAATGCTTGCAAAAGAACTCAATGTCACTAGCCAGCATGGATGACAAGACTTTGGTCTCTAGGGCATACTCTCCACCATGATGCTAAACCGCGGAAATTTAACAGTGGAAAAATATACTTTTCTTCTACAGGTTTGCTGTGAGTTAACACAGATGTCAGGAAAATGACCACTTTATCCTTCCTCCTAAGCCTTCTGTACCACTACCTCCACCCCCACTCTTTTTCTGTCACTCTTGATTATATCCTGAGTCCAGCTTTTTATTGTGTTGCCTGAAGGTACTCTACCAGTCATGTTAGACTCAATCTCTCTTTTACCCACTTCTCCTGCAATTATTTCTGTACCTTTTTGCTACAGTGTTTTGAAGCAGTGGTTATCAGCCACTCTACTACAAGTCTGCTATAAGGCTATTACTATCTCTAAAATATGTCCTCAGTACTTGCTTCCATCACTGTACCTAAAAGAGTCTAATTTTGTTTTAAAAAAAAAAAAAACAACAATCAAACAAAACCAAACACCAGAGAGATATAATAAAGGAGATATATCATAATGAAATATTGATGCTAAACTATCTTTTATCTATGTCTTTTCTGATCTTTTAAACACTTTTGACCAGTTTGGCAACAACAGAATCATGCAAAACATAAATATATTTCATGTGTGATCTCTATTCTGACTGTGAGAAGAATCTG
Source organism: Campylorhamphus procurvoides (assembly GCA_013396655.1). Taxonomy (NCBI): domain Eukaryota; kingdom Metazoa; phylum Chordata; class Aves; order Passeriformes; family Dendrocolaptidae; genus Campylorhamphus; species Campylorhamphus procurvoides. The sequence goes on from WBMV01005154.1 coordinate 85,104, forward strand.
CTTGCAGATGCATTTATTTATGCAAAGGGGAAAGCTGATGCTTTCTCACCAGTGCAGTGGGAATTCAGGCTACAGAGAACAGATGCACGAGGGGCATTTCATATGGAAAAGCCTGAGTGTTGGGTCTGCTTATTGAGGAATGTGTCTCTTAGTACAGATCATAGTACTTCTACATGATGATGAAGTCATTAGTATATACTACCTTGAAATAAATCTCCAGAAATTAAATATAATAATAAGATGGGAAATTGACACAACATTATACAGTGTATTTTTTTCATTATATTTATCATGAAAAATATAAGCATTCTATAAGAGAACCGGTAATTGGTATAAGACTGGACATGAATTATACTTCTTCATGTTAATTTCTGACATTTCTGTCATGAATTGTCATGTCATGTTCAACTCAGTCACTTTAGTTTATAACTTGAGACAACAAACATGACAAAATATGTCACAATAACCCAGATAATGTCAGAAATTTTTAGGAAAAAAAACTCCTTTCTCCACCAGCTTGGACATTATCCTCTACCCACCCTTCCCCAAAACAAAACAAAACAAAAAACAACCAAAACCAACCAACCAAACAAACAAACTAAAAGGAAAAAAAATTGAGATTGAGATCATATTCCATATTCTTCACAACTGCCACTGAAATAATATATTTTAAAATTTGTGTTTTGTCTCTCTGGCTTGGTCCAGAATTTTTTATATATATATCACTAACAGACAGCTAAAGAAATATTTATAAGTTAACAGCAAAAATAAATGAAAACAATTAAATGTAGCTTGCATTATGGAAGAGAATTTTGTTAGCCCTCTTTTCATAATTCATTAATGATGAGAACCTGACTTTCAGGCATAACATTTATTCTTCAATGAGCTCTTGATTATATCCAGTTTTAAAAAGAGACTGCTTAAGGTTGAAGCATGTTAAGTGATCTGGTCAAGGTTATAGTCTGAAACTATGTATTGAATTTATTTTGGAGCATGCCACACTTTGGTTTTCCTGTATTGCCTACTGCTTCTCTATTTCTGTTTTAAATCAAGAATCAACCCAGCATGGTATAAAGTATGCCAGAACACTCTGTACTGAAAAAGGAAAGCACCAGATGCTTGATGCAAAATGCAAAACCTGTCAAAAAGAGTCATAGAAAAGTTATTTTTAAAGAATGCTTTAGTATGTAATCTGCTTGTTACAAAATACATTCAGACTTTTAAAAATTATGAAAGGGAATACTGGAGACTAAAGCTGTTTGCAATTTGTAGGAGCCATTTTGTTGTCAACCGATAATCTTTTCCAACGTTTTTCATTATTAGGAGAATCAATGAAAACATACTTAGTCTGTGCCACATATACTAAGCACACAATTTGTGCAGGTTTCTTACCTATCCATTACCTTTATTCTATTGAATTTCCCACGCCCACCCCCCCACCCCCCCTGCCCTCCACTCCTCCCCCTCCTTCCAGTCTTGGGGTAGTGGGCTCACTTTTTTCCCCTTTAGTAAGAGTTTGTGTTAAAACTGGCATGTTGAAATGCCTGACATGAGAATTCTCAAACTGTCTTAACTAGATTTTGGCATTTAATAAGCTGTAAACTGCTGAAGCTATTTGCAGATGAAGCCTCATTTTTGTCCATCAGCAGGGGGCTGGGAGCATAATTAATTGAGTGAAAGTTAAAAGATGGACAGCATGGTTACATTTATGCAAATATTGCAAGAGAACATCTAACAAAAAAGAAAAACACCTTGTAACTGATTGGCTTGGGTTTGGACCAAAATCCACAGGGTCCACTTAAACATTGCTGATTGAGCATATGACAATTAAGGCCTATAGTGGTGGGGTTTTTTTAATATACATTCTGCAATATATATAAGAAAAAAAATAATAGAAAGGAGAATGTTCACTAACAGTCAAAGTTCCAAATCCAGTGAGACAATTCTATTTCTGTTTTAAGGTTTTTACTGCTCATGAATGTGAAAATAGGTTAAAAAAATGGTATCACAAAAATCATATGATGTATGTGCCATCAACCATGTGCCAGTCTCTACTGTTAATTTCTTTTTTTCATATCCCAGTCATATACATCCTAGTACACCAAAGAGTCTATTTAATTAAAGTCAGCTAAAAGCTTAAACCAAGAAATCAGGACAGCTGCTGGAGGTATTAACCCGGGTGCTGCGTAGGGTGATCAGAAGCTTGTTCATTTATTCTATGTTATATATTCTTGTAAGAAGTTTTGTTGATTTTTCTTTATCTCCTGGCTGCTACTATGTATTGGAATGATTCCTGAATTAAAACTAAAAGCAGAAAACATGATCATTTGGATTGAAACACTTTCCCTTATACAGCTTCAGAGTTTGTATTATATAATTATAGGACAACAATTGCAGCCTCATTCATTGACTTTTGACTATATATGAAGGGTGTGACATACAGCAGATAAAACTGGTAAAGAGATTTTTCTAGGGAATTGCTCTAATTCCTCTTTTGTCCATCATGTGGTTTTACTTGAGCATGTAATTCCAGCAGGGTAACAACTGGCAAATAGTCTAGTTTTACTAGGCAAAGGAAACATTGTATTACTCATTTCTCATCATATAACATGCACAGATTTCTCCTGATCTCAACATGCCTGAATTTGATAGATTCTGCCTGTTCTACAGCGTTGCCAAATATGCTAGCATCAACTTGTGCTAAAGCTTGAAAAGGATAGGAGGAATGTACCTTTAAGAAATAAAATATTCCGTATTTTCTGCATATGAACATAAACACCCTATTCTCACGTATCTTAAGGTTTCTTTACGTTGTTTGGTAATGCAAAGTGTCAGGAATCTTTAGACAGCACTAGGGGGTTAGTGTGGGAAACTGCATCAAACATCTACTCAGCATAGGTGGTAGAATCTGGAGGGACACTTGCTAACCATATCCACATATGTTACCATTATTTCCAGCAAAGCTTGCCCCAAAGAACATTCCAATGGAAGGCATTATTTATTATCTTCATGACACCTAAGCACTTCTTTTTGAAGCCTGCAGTTATTTTATTGTTTCAAGCACAATTTATGAAATAATTAAACTTCTTAAGCTTCCAAATGCAGAGAGACATATAAACCAACATCTTGTTTTTGTTCAAACAAGGCAAGATTAACACCCAGAGCTCTATAGATGTATATATAATTGTGAAAAAATGGATAAAAACCTATGTAAAGAACAAAAAGAGGAAGAGACCCAGTAGATAACTTTAATTTTAATCAGGCTTGGCACTGAAGTTGGCTTTAGACTTCCCAATATGATGAAATTTACTGCTGAATATAAATAAATTTACTTTAAAAAATTTAACTATTAAAAAATAATCAATTAGCTAATACCTATCACCTAACTTTCACTTGTCAAGTCTCTAATAGCTGTTGCAGTTCCACTGGTGGCTAGAAGAGTAGTCATTACTCTATTTTCCTAGAAAAGTGGAAAATATTATATATGTCAATTGCACGATATTCTAATATAAAACAATGCAGTGGTTGAATAGTGAAGATACTGCTGCCATCTGAAGAAATTCAGGATAAATCAGTGCTATCCCTTTCTATAATATAGCTTTCCCCTGAATTTGGCCTGATAAGCTATAAATATTTTCAGCTGATAAATATTTCAATGCTCTGTCTGGAAGCAATTATTAGTCTTAAAACATGCACTTACAGAAATAAAAAAAAAGACCCCAAAGCTAAATTAGAGTATTTTCCAGTGAACAGGATATAGATTAAAAAAAAAAAAGTTTTAAAAAAGTTAAAACCTACAATTATGTTTTAAAAAGAAATAACCTCCCCCTTACATACATATATATCCTTACATATTTATCCTTGACTGGGATGAGCAATATCTGCAAATTAATGGCAGAAAAATGGGCAGTCATTTCCTATGAATTATATTTGCTTTGTAAAACTGAGAATTCTCTAAGGCACTTAGAAGGAAAGCACCACAATGTAGTACACGGTACTACATTGTACCCGGTAATATCTTCATTATTAAATTAACAGTTTATTTTGGAGTCATATAACCCATCTGTATAAGTCAAAAGGCATCATTTAGTGACTGAAGAGAGGGAAGAGAAATCAGGACTTCAAAATGGCATTTGTCATATTATTCTTCATGATTTACTTTACTACTAGTTAGGTTTAAAACTTGCTAACTGAAGAAAACTAGGAAAACAGAATAAACAAGCACCTGCATTTTATTATCCATCCCTGCAGGATAAGTACTGGTAAAAACTACAGAAAAGAATGGAAATAAACTTCTAGTAGTTGTGATTCAGTCAAACGTGCAATTCCTTCCTGGAAGCCAGATGAAACAACAGTGTAGTAAACACATGACCACTTCTAACAAAGTTGCTGCCAAAGTCTATCAAGATGGATTACGTAAAGTTACAGGTAGGATATTGTAAGAAGCATTAAATACTATACTTGTGGGAATTGTTAGATCCTTTATATAGAAGTCAGAGTGTTCTGGAAAAAATGAAGTTGACTACAAGCAGTCATATTTACCTGAAATAACTAAAAAGCAGCTAACTTAAATGACCCAGTAGATATGCGACCCTTAGAGTGTAATGTTTCTAATGATACAAGTAAATTATTAAAATGCATTCCCCCTTTGTTACATTATCAATGAGCAATCTGTAGCAGAGGGCTTTCTGTAACAGTAACTTCTTCCTCATTGTAAACTTGATAAGAATAAATTAATATTTTTTTCTCTGTAGACACATAATTATATTTTCAGATTCTTCTTAGTCAACAGAAAAATATTCAAGACAATAAAATAAAGATTACAAATGTGAAAACAGCAGTCCAGGAAATGTTATTTAGTAACTTGCAATCTGCCATTTAAGGCAAGGTTCAGTAGGTCTGGACCTGACCCTATACTTCATGTACTATATTATTTAAAAAAAACCAACAAAACAACCCTCTACTTGACAAAACATCCAGTCAAAATCAAACGTAAACTTTTCCGCTGGTAAAGGCAATGAAATTATGGATTATGGTAAATGACTAAAAAATCATGCACACTCTTCTTGTTCTTGTGAACAAATGCAAGAATATCAGGGAGAGATCTGCCAAAAAAATAATTAATCCTTATTTTTGACTCTTCAACATCATTCCTGAGCTTTGGATTTCATATAGTTTCATGTGAATTTGAACAACAAAATTAAAAATTGATCTGAGTTCTTACAAGAGAGGGTTATGCTGTTTGTCCATATGCAGACTATATCACCTCATGCTGTCCATAGCTGTAACTTCTGGTTGAAGGATTTGTTATGAGTTTATGCTATCATAGAAGCATTCCTGTTGCATGAACAGTGCTATATCATTAACACAGTCCTTTAACTTTCTGTGGACATTAAAGTTCAGTAGCATGCAGAAAGGAAATCACAAGGACTGCTATCCCCTTTCACTATTTATTCAGACAACAAAGTATGTCAGCACAGGAAACTAAGCTTAACTCCTGAAGAGCTTTCTGATAGCAGTTATCTTTACTGGGCACAAAGCCATGTGTTTTACTAAGCAGACAATATGTTCTTTTGTTCAGTAATACCAGATACAAACATGATCAGTGATTCAGATTCCATTTCAGGTATTCTCTTTATTCTAATCAATAAGAATTGTGTTACTCTGTTTTAGAAGTATAATGTCTGATAAATAAGAAATTGGCTCAGAGTAATGTGTTTGGATACAGTCCACAGTTTGAAAATGTTGTAGCAACACTGTTTGTGTTTGTTACATAGAAGGGTAGAATATTTATGCACTGGCTGAACCATCATTTTCATAGATCAGAGTCAGCTCTGGCGTGAAGTTTATAGGAATAAAGCTCTGGCATAATGTTTGCATAAAATGGCAACTAGAATAGTACTTCACCTGAACTGATAACTTTTTCAGAAACATCTTGATTCACATTTTATGACTGCAGACATCATTACACAACCCCCAAATTCCTGAGTTTGTTAATACACAGGACATTTCAAACACTGATAAACTAAAATTTTAAAACATACAAAAATCACTTTCAGGTGTAATTTTATGCAAAGCAATTCCAATTTAAAATAAGAAAATAACAGAAATGATTGCTTCTACTCACTGCTTACTCCTTTCCCACCATACCCAAAAAAGAAGAACCCCTGGAGACAAATGGGTTGAAGTGCATTATACAAACATGTTAAAATAAATCTGTATAAAGGATTTATCTTTTCAAAGCATATTGTGCAGGAGTTCACATATAATTCCTAATGTATTTTGCTAACTGGCTTTGGATATTTTACAGGTACATTTGGATTCTCTAGAAAAACATAACGTTTTTCATGTATTCAATAGAGTAAAACTCATAGGAAGTTATACCTCAAATAATTGCATTGAATCTGAGTCTGTACAGATCTCCAAGGATGTCTGGAAACATTAAGTTAGGTTTAATCTTCACTGACATTAGAAACTTGACTTAAGTAACTCACAAACATAGCAACTGTATGCTACTGTTATGTTGAATAATTAGAGATACGTCCCTTTGAAGGCATTTCGCTCTGAGAAAGTGCCCACTCCTTTGCAATGTTTTCCCTAGAGTCTCAGATGATGATACTCTTACATTAATGCCTCATGCTGGTGTGCTGTAGGTCACATCCCTCTTGAACAGCTTGGTGATAAGGAGGATGAGGGGACGCCTTATACTCTATACAATTACCTGAAAAGAGGTTGTAGCGAGGCAAAGGTAACAAGTGACAGGACTAGAGATGGTCTCAAGTTGTGACAAGGGAGGTTTAGATTAGATATTATGAAAAGTTTCTTCATGAGCATTGGAACAGTCTGCTTAGGGAAGTGGTGGATTCCTTGTCCAAAAAAATATGTGGATATGGCACCTGAGGATAATGGTTAGCATCGAAAATGATGATGGTGCTAGATTGATGGTTGGACTTGGTGATCTTAGAGGTCTTTTCCAACTTTTATGATTCTAACACACATAGTCACTACTTCAGAATTCATGAGAAAACACAGGTTTTTCAGGGAACATGGCTTAAACTTCATAAGACAACAATTCTTTAAAAGTGAAAACACAAGGTTATGCTACCTATCATGGCAGGCTATCAAATAGTATAGTGATGCCGCAGGGTCTTTTTGATTTTTTGATTCTTTTAATTTTATAGATATTAGAAATTATTGTAGATCTAATGTATTAGTAATGTAACTTTAGTAGCTGAATGTTTATACACCCTGACCCCTATCTTAACAACCCTTAGAATTCCTTAAAGCTGTTTAGTCTGTATTTCAAGGTAGAATTGCAGAAAAACACCATGAAGCCTGAACCACAAGATAAAGACAGGGACAGAAGGACCTCCAAATCTGAAGTTTTGGAAGGCCTCCAAGAACCTGACGTGCTGTGAAGAAGACAATGAAGATGAAGAGAGGGTCCTGATACCTCAGACCCAATTCCTGAGGGGGCGTGGAGAGGGTGGTTTGGGGGCAGGACTGGGGAAAATAGCAAAATGGGATTGGATGGATACTATTATAAAAACCTGTAACTTAATTGTAGAAGAGAGAATTCCCATGTGTATTCCTGTGAGCCGGTGTTGGCTCATTAAAACTATTGTTTATTTACCTTATCTCCTAACTGACTGCCTGGAATTTTTTTACTGCGCCCTCCTTAAGGCATCAATAGGTTTTATTGAATAATCTTCCTTCTTCAAAACATGATACTGAAGTCAATAGAACTTTGTATAGAGAAGAGCTTTTTGTGAATAAAGGTTGTATGGTATAAGCTACACATGTATGCAGCAATACATTTGATCAGATGTACAAGCAAAAGTAATTCAGGAGACATCACTATGTTTTAAAGGGACTATTGAAATGAAGTTTAAAAACTACTGTGGAGTTCAGAATTCCCTGCTTTTTCTCAAGCATTAACAGTGCACTAGTGCCTTTTTTTAAAATCATTTTCTTCACTATACCTAAAGACTGTACACAAAAAACATTTGGGGAATAACTAAAAGAAACACCCACACAAGGGAGAAAGAATCCACAGCTTGTATTGATCTTGGCATTTTCCCATGTTGTAACCAAATGAACAAGCCACAGGTGCAACCAGAAAGAGCAGGTGATCCAAACAAACTGTTATTGTGATGGGAATAAATATGATTTTTTTGTTCATAATGTATTCATCTCAAGGCACATTGGTACATCTGTTATATATTTACCAGCAGTGTTGATTTCTGCCAGAAATTTTAAAATAATGCAAATCTGACTTTATATACCTTAAAGATATATTCAACAGCTTTCTTGTTTTTTTTTTCTGTGTCTGGAGTCTTAAACTAATTAACCTAATAGTACAACTAACATTCAGTAACATAAGCAAGTTGTGTGCTTATAGACTCATTACGGTGCATCAGAAACATGGGAGAGGAGAGTTAGGAAGACATACCAAGATTTCAATATAAAAAATATCACATTATAATCAGACATCACCATTCCCTTACTTTCTGTGTAGTTGTTCCCCTCATGTTTCTTTCTTATCAGCTTGTTAACCTACTACTGAACCAATACAAAGGCTTACGCAAACCAGTGGATACTAATCATTTTATGAAGAGCTATGTTATGAAAAAGCAGGTAATTAAAAGTGGGCAAAAGTTGAACCACTATAGTGATCCAAGCAGCGACATACCTCCTAAAACCTTTAAGATAAAAAATGTGGGTGCTCTGGAAGCAGAACTAATAGCTGCAAGGGCTGAGTCTGTAACAGTGAGCCTGTGAAGGAGATGAAGAAACCAACCAAAGTGCCTTAAAAACCTGAGGCTTTTACTATATTGTAAAATAGAGTCTTTGCCTTTTTTTTTTTCCCTGAGCCACCCTTCTCCTTCCCAAGACCCCTTGAGAGAAAACTCTTATCTATGCAAATATTTACCTTGGCGAGGTGATGTGAAAACCCCTCTTATTGGTCCATTGTTAACCCTTTCCCCATTGGTTCTTAACCCTTGAATCCTATAGGCTGTGACCAGCATCCCCTATAAATACCCCTGGTCATGTGAATAAACTCTCTGCTTCCCTCTCCTGCGGTCTCTATGTGTCTCTTTGGTGGGACATCTTGGGACCACGTGGCCGGGGTGGGGGACAGGAAAGGGGAAACAAACCACCCAGCTGTCGCATGAGTCTAGTGTGTTGTTCCTACACAGCATCTTTGATTGGACATACATTAATGTGTTAGATGTACTAGTCTGGACTAGATATGAAGCTGGATTAGGTTAGACTAGACCTGAACAGGGAGAGATTCAGTAAGGTATTTCTCATGTTCTCTTTATTCTTAAAACAATTAACTTTTACATCTACAAAGTTAAACTGGTATTTCCTAAACATAATGTGATCTCTAGTTTTGTGACTGGTTTTTGACTCTAGCAATCACATTATATCTAAAATTGACTGCACATGCTCTGCCTTTACTGTTCCTACTCTCATCTCAATCCAGTAACTTTCCCAGAAGCAATAAAACTGGGTTTTGTTCTCCCTTCTCTCCTTATGACTCTGGCTCTTACATTTCTGGTTGTTCATTCACTTCAGCAGGATGATTAGGAATGCCAGTAGTTCACCCAGCAGACTGGTGATCAGGAGACAATTCTGGGAAGTAAGAAAGTGCCAGAAGATAGTTTTAGGCATCTTTTTTAAACTACTGTAAACATAGCATATAGACAGAACACAATATTTGTGTACCAAATATACTGACCACTTTCTATATGATGTACTATTTAAATGACTTTATTTGTTTTCCCTGAAAATGTTTTAAACAATTCAAAAAATTTCAAAGGTAATTTTCATGACAAATATAGCTCTTATCTGCTTAAACCCACAGTCAAATTATAGCAGCACATGGATTATGAAATAAAATAAATGGTTGATTCTTGACACAGCGGCTCAATACCTAAACAAAGACACTTATTAAGAAACTGCTTAAAATTATTTCTTTGGGTCTGGTGTTTTCTGCCTAACTTTTGCTCAAGATAACTTTTAAAAGAAAGGTCTTGGAAAATGTTCTACATAGTTGTTATATGTTTATTACATGGCTTAAATGATGCGCCCTTATCCAGAACAGTGTCTTTATATTCTTCCTTATGATATGTACAATAGGAATTAGTTCTCGTTAGATTGGCACTCAAGACTACACCTATATTACCAAACAAAAGTAACGCAAAAATTGCCTATAAGGTGTTAGTTGGTGCAGACCTGAAAGGGTGCCAGGAGACACATCAAAATTAACCACCAGAAAATCCTAGTACACTGTTTGAACCTTTGCACTGGACACTTTATTTACAAGTATCCTGGCACAGACCCAGTCACAGGAATACAATCTATGGCATGCCATGGCATGCATCTAACTCCACAGGTTTCATAACAAGGAGGAGCATATTCAACTGTGAAAGATGACAGAGAGACATGTTAAATAGTGTGATTGGCTCAGACGGTTAGAGCATGGTGCTAATAACACCAAGGTGGTAGGTTTGATCCCTATATGGGCTGTTCACTTAAGAGCTGGACTCGATGATCCTTGGAGGTCCCTTCCAGCTCAGAATATTCTGTGATTCAGGTGTGCACCAAGTTGTAGCAAGCTACCACCGGTCTCCTTCCTCCTGACCTGTTATACCCAATGTTATGGGCATAGATGTTCTGTGTATTCAGGTGGTGCCATACAAGGTTGTGCTACATAAGTATGTGTAGTAAAAAACCTTGTTCTTTGGTAGTGACAGAAGCAACAAAGTTTCCACAAAAAGATTTGATAGCTCCTATACCATTTCTCAACCATCACAGACAGAGATGCGCACTAAAGTTACAGTTATACAAGATTTCTAGTAGAAATAAAGAAATGCTGTTGATGGTAACTTACACTTCTACTGTTTATAGCTTCTTTCCTGTTCAACCACCTGGTTACAGATCAAATTTCCACAGGTTATTTTCTGCAGAAGTTAAAAATATCTATAACTGAATGGAGTTCTTAAAGGTTTGAAGTATTTTAGCTGTTAGAGTACAACTATTTGAAACCATTAGTAACTCCTCTTGACACTTTTCTAACTAAAATCAGCTAAACCAGCTTTTCAAATTCAAAGCAAAGAAACGAACAACAAAAAAACCACCAAAATTGCATCAGCTTTTAAATAGATTTTCATTATTTATCTGTTTGTTGATTGTTTATTTATTTACTTAATGTCTGGGATAAACCACTGAAAACCAGTGTTCATGTCAGACTTTCTGGCACAGATAAAGAAGGTGCTATCGAATAACACTGAATAAGCTTGCTTTTATTTCCTTTTATTCTACATATAAGAAATCAGCTTCTCAACTCATGCAAATTGGTCACTGAAATCAAGAAAATATATAGAAATTCGCAAATTCTCCTTGCAAGGCTGTTGAACTACTTCAGATTTTCCATGCCATAGTTCAGAATATAGATTGCAGACTAAATTATATAAAAGCTTAAATAGAGAGATGATTTAATCTTTGTCTCTCAAGAGTCACCCTTGAACTTCATATTTTACAGGAAGTGTGACCTGTTTCTATGCTATTTGAGAATTTTGTGGGACTTCTACACTTTTCTTGCTACTCATTGTGATCATAATTGCCTGTTTCAAGACTCTATCTCGACAGTATTTTATATCCACTCACTCAGATAGACACAGAATTGTACCAAACACAGACCACTTAAATAAATAGTGTGGTGCATTCCGTCAAAATACAGATAAAAAAACCACATCAGATGAATCATGTTTATTTTTTTCCCATTGATTGCAGGTATCTTAAACTGATTTCTTTAGATCTAGATACCTCCATCGTCAGTGTCAGATGAGATGAATTCCTCTATATACATTCAGAGCTGGTAGTCAAGGAACGGCTAGATTTCATACAAATGGGGAACAAATACACAATGCCTGATCTCTGTATAAGGCTGCCATAACAACTAAGAAACAAAAAGCTAAGAATGGGAAAGTGATGAGAGATTAGGTAAAGCTACCAAGTATATATTTGATGTAGGTGCTGGTTACAGTGCTTGTTTGTTTTGCCTTTCTGCCTCCCATTCCCCAAAGAAATGACGATGAAGTTTTAAGGGAGAGAAGTAAAGACTGCAGGTAGACTTACAAATGTTTCTATCTGTGCATAAAATGCATGCTTTACAATGATTTATAATTCCAAAAATGGCAAATGGACAGTGATGGCACATGTCACACACTGCTCAAAGGTTAGTGCTTTAAACCGTGCTTAACGTGAAGTGAATATAGATCAGGGGCATCTTAAGAATGGTCTTGATAAGAAAAGTTAAGAGATGGTATTTAATGTGATAGAAAGGGCAAGACTAGCAAAGATCTAAAATTTTATGGAGAAAAGTGTTCTGAAAAGTGCTCTAGTTCTGTGAAGACATACCATGGACCATGAATCAGAGTTGATGTGCAAGAAAAGCCTGCAAATTTAGATACATCCTGGAAGCAAATAAGATATTACCCCACTCACAAGCAGGATAGTGATGCTAATATCATGGCAGAGGTAAAAGACTGCAAAGGAGAAAAATGAGGTATTAAAAGAGGCAGGCTAAACAGCAAGAAAAAAGGGGGAAAAGCATAGTCAATATTTCAAAATATTCTCAGCAGACAATGTTCGTCTTGCATAAAAGCGAAGACTTAGCTAAAGTCCTCCATTATGGCAGCCAGTGGGGAGGAATAAAATTACCCAAGGTACTACATGGATCACTAAAAGTAGATGAGTCATGTATTATAAATGCCAATGAAAATAGCCTATACAATAATCTCAGGTGAAAATCTTCTCCCTGAAAAGGTCTAAATGTGGAGGATATAATTTCATCCAAATAAAAGTGAAAAAAAGTAACAGATCTCAAACATAGCTCTGTAGAAGTGCCATAAAAAGTTATATTGCTGACACTTTTGTTTCCCCAAAGAAAGCTCTAAAATAATAACTGGGTAGGCAGGAAGAACACTAGTGGAGGACAGAATATGCAAACTAAAAGAAATTAAGATTTCTTATTGGAATTTCTTTCTTGAATTTGTTAAACTCCTGGAAGAAAAGCACTGACTAGAGGACATTGCTGATGAATCCAACAAAACTGGCTTACAACACGAATTTTGGAGTTTGCAGAGTAAGCCAAGATAAGAGGCTGAGAGGTGCATTTGTTAATTCTTAACAAAATATCATATTACAAGGCAGAGGCAGGACAGTCAGAAAGAGTGAGAAATTAACAGAATAGTATGGGTGGGGGGAGGAAGGGGAAATCATGGTTTGGAAGAATTTTAGAAGATTTGTTTTCAGTTTCAAGAGTTTGAAGGGTGATTAAGTTTGTCAAACTAGACTCGTAACTAGAATCATTCTAGTGTTGAACAAAATCTTTGGTTCTGCAATTTGTCAGTTTTAACTCTCATTATTACACATTAACCTGATTTGTTGTTGATTTCTTTTTAATCAAATAATTTTGAATTCAATTCTAGTTGAAATACTTTACTTACAAATAACCATTAGGCTAGTGACAAGACTGCACCTCTGCCATTAGGTCTACTACTTCAAGAAAATTTCACCTGTACATAACCTCAGTTCTCCTATCTGTAGAGGGGAAACAATGAAAAAAGCTTGCTTTACAGTCACTGAGCTCTTCAGACAGTGAGAACTCTTGCTGTTAATACTGTAGATTCTGAGAGAATAAAGACAAATGTGTTAATCTCCATTCTTCTTTTTTTTTCCTCCTCAAATATCTGAAAGTCCTTTGTCTATCTCCCACAGGCATCTGTGTATGTTGACTCTAAAGGAACTACTTCATGTCCTTTGGGTTAGTCATTTCTGCAGATTTATTTGATGTACGCAATGTTTTACAAGCTCTCAAGAAAAGCATTTCCTAGGAGCAGCAACAGCAAGGCTGAAATGGAAATTGCAGGGGCAGCACGCAGTACAAACCGGAAAGCACAGGGGAAAACATATCTAGGGTTCAAGCCATATCCCTTAGAACTTCCAGATCCTAATGGATAAGAAGGAAGTAAGGAAGACAGTTATTTTGGAAGAATTATTACAAATTTAAGATCACTCAATTTAAACAGACTTTTTAAATACAAACAAAATTTTCTTTTTATAAAAAAGTTATCCAGTTAAAAAAATTACTTGCAATGTCCCTTTAAACTGCCAGCCAAACATTAATGTATTTTTTTAAAAAAAAGAAAGATATTATAGTCATTGGAATGCTTATGATTGTTATGCCCTATTCCATTTTATATATGGGTTCTATGATTTATTGACATCCCAGTATAAATGGTTCTTTATTTTCTATTCATCCTAACCTTGGTCAAATAATAACACCCTACTTCTCTTCACAATATTTTCCTAATATCTCAGTTCATTTAATTCTATTGATCCACTGAAGAGTATAATGGCAATGAAACTGGAATTAATAGCACCTCCCTTCTCCAATGCTAAGAGCTTTCCTATTTAGTCTGTGGACCATCACACAAAATCATAAAAGTAGACAAAAAAGCAGACTGACCTTTATAAGCTACTATTGTGTTGCAAAATTCAGCAAAGCCCAGAACATTATTTTCAGTTTTATGGCTCTGTTTTCTTAAATAATAAGGGGAATGGGGGGGAGGAACTGACCCCTGTTCAGCATTTACTTAAGCAGAATTGGCATTAATAGAGTATTCTGTCAAAAATTCAAGCCCAGGAAAATGTATGGCTTTGTCCACAGCAGCAGCTATCTTAGTAGATTGCACTGTCACTGCTTCACACAAAGAGCATTGCAACACCATTAGTGGACATAAATAATGCACAAGCTCTTATGCAGTACTCAGCTAAGTGCATGGAAACCTTGGGCTCCTGTTGTCAGAAATTCAATGGATTAGTACCTAGATTTATTTTAAGTCTGTAAAGCACTTTGTTCTTGACAGCGTTCAAAGTAGAAAGAGTGCTATCCTAAATGTGCATCTTAATACTGTCATTCTTGTCTTGTAAGGATAGATGAAATATAGGATGCAATACTTCTTTTTAATATTTAAAAGTTTTCACTGAGTGGACACAGTACGCACACACGTGTATATATATATGTGTATATATATATACACATATATATATATATATGTGTGTGTGTTTATAGATATAGGAACACAGTAACCCATGGTTATCTTATTGATCTAGGAACCTAAAAGACAAATATGCAATGTAATGTTAGCAATGAAGAGTATCATCACAACTGTGAATTATGAAAATAAATGCTGATAAACAAATATTTTGTCATAGTTCCTTATTTTTCATTGTAAATGAGATGTAACCTCTGCCATATTCCTATATAAATATCACATTTACAGTTCCATTACAACAGAAAATACTTAGCTTCTATAGTGAACATTGCTGAGAAGAGATCGTATGGTTAACTGAGATGATCATGAATATTTTAGTCTATTTGCTAATATTGATAACTCAGTAAATCCTTACTTACCATCCAATGTACATATTTATCAAATACAGTAGTGTTTCTGTACAAGTTTGCAACAAAAAGTCAACTTCCTAGTTTAAAACAAAGCAAAACATACACACATACACAAAAAAACAAACCACAGAACTTTTCAAAACCATCATTTAAACTCATGTGAAATATGTACAAGAAAATGCTTCACAGCAATAGAGATTGTGGGGTCTATTTGCCTCTCGATGTTCCGGAGAGTTAAGCATGATAATCCCCCATGCATTGAGAGGATAACAGGACCCTTTGTGTAGATTAAAAGCAGTTTTCTATTGATATCAGGGTGGTAATGCAAGAACAGCAGTATCTCATGTGAAGGTCAATCTTTCACAATGCCACTAAGACATAAAATCTTCGTTTGAAATAATAACAGCTACCTTTTCTCTTTGCCTGCATGGTCCATGAATTTCCACACAATTCATTGAACCAGCAGTCAATGAACTATTCATTATTGAACGCAGTAATTTAAAAGTCACAATATGTACATCATTAATGCCCATTTGGAAAAACGTCAAATTCTAGAAATCTTGGTAGGATTTGAAATATGCTAAAACCGGATTGTAATAACTATACAATAACCTTTGAAACATACAATCGGAATTGTTTTGTTGCCAACTTTGTGATATCTATCGCAGTTCCCACCCTCATTCATTGGAAAATTAACTGTTTATCCCCTTTACTGGAAAATATATAAGCTTGTCTATTCAGGAAAGTTCTCCACCAAGTGAGAATTGCAGTCTGCATAGACTCAGATTCTAAAAATCATAACAAAATTTTTGTTCAAGCTGCTCTCCAAGTCCTCTGTACTTTGCCTCACAAAAGAAAACTTTTAAAAAGAGAGAAAAGAGACAAAAGAGAGAACAAGAAGACAGGAGAAGGGAGAGAGGAGAGAGAGGAGAGAGAGAAGGAGGAGGAGGAGAGAGTACAGAAATGGAGTGAAAGAAGGAAGGGAGGGACGGAGGAAGGAAGGAAGGAAGGAAGGAAGGAGGGAAGGAAGGAAGGAAATGATACACAGTATGTTACAGAACTACTGCGGTGTAAAATATTCATTTGGCTTTAGTTATAATTTCATATATGTTCTTGAAACACTTCGGCATGCAGCCTGAAAATATTAAAATTTGTGACTGATTCGTACATCTCAAATGCCGGCTGTGCTCGCTAAACAGAACCACAACAGGTACCAAACAGAAAGGAGTAAGATTGCGAGCCACGATCAATAGGTGGCGCTTTTCCCCTTTATCATTTCATTCAGCTGCAGTTCATATTACGGAAAAACGCTTTCAGAAGCGATTTTGAAAAACTTATACCACTTTTTAAAAACTTGCCTTGTTTATGAAAAATGGGGAATTATTATTGCTGTATAGACTCGGCTTTGCACTTCTACATGAGAGGTGCCAGACTTAGGCCAGAGCTGCACGAATGATGGGATTGACTTCGGTACAGAAATTTATATTTTCCAAAATTATGAGAAACTTGATCTTAATCCCATGGCTGGTATACTTTTTTTTTTTTTTTTCCTAAACCAGGGAGACATCTCAAAGAAAATTACGTTTTATTATTTGGCCATATTACTTCTGTTCTGATTAGAGTTTTTAAACATTTATATGAAAAAAAAATACTATTGGAACTATTTTTCTATATAAATACAATTCTTGCTATAAAGGATGCACAATATAGTACTTTTATTTTCCTAGTCTTATTATATTGAAAAAAAAGAACCTTTCCAAATACTATATATAATATTAAAATAACATTTAAATATGTGAACAGGCTTCCTATTGTTTAACTACATATTAATTTTAATGTAGAATGGAAAAATAAGTATTAAAAAAATGCTAACTGTAAGCCTGAAATTCTAGTTCATCTGTGAAACCTATTTTTAAATCAGACACCATCTTGGTTTCCATAAGAAAGGAAAAAGATATCTAATCCTCAAGAACAGGGACTTACTTAAAACTCTGCATACATTCACAAAAAAAGACTGAATGCATAGTCATTTACGCACATACACATGTGCACACAAGGGCATGTTGTATATTCATATATAGAATCCTATTATGCCCAAAGTAGAGTTATTTTAAAAGCAAAGAGATAATTGATTAGCAGTGCAAGATATTTTCTAATGCTGGAAGGCAAAGTAAAGTTTCTTATCTAGTTTCTGTTATCAATATCTTAAAATGAAAACTACATTTCAAGAGCAAAATTATGATATCATGATAAGAAGTTTTAGCCGTAACTAAGAGTTTTGCATTGATTAATAACTAGAGTTAGAAGGTAAAAAGTTTCCCTTTTAAGAGAGTCACTCTTTTCAAGGAGGCTGTCCCACATCGCTGAAAGCACAAATTTGAAGATCAAGTGATTTCCAAAGTTATTAAGTTAGAGTAGTGGATATCAATATCTTCATTCTATGCTTTTGCTCCATACACTGCATACTTAAATTACCAGATTAAAAAATTAATTCCTGTTAATTATTTACAAATTCTTGCAAGTAAAGATTGAAAATATGACCAGAGAGTAATTTAAAAGTACAATTATGGTTAGTGTATTCATAAACTAGAAATGTATCACAGAATCAGAGAATGGGAGCTCTGGAGGTGAACTGGTCCAACCTCCTCATCAGGCAGGGCCATCTATAGCCAGTTGCTCAGGACTATTTTTTTTTTGAATATTATTTTTGAGTATCTTCAAAGATGGAGACTCTACAACATCTCTGGGAAACCTGTAAATATCTATGAAGTAAGACTTTTAAGTTTGCTAGTCAAACTATTGGAAATACGATATTAGATTTGAAATTGGCTTCATAAAATCATTATTGCAAATGTTTTTTGACCATTCTGTAAGCCAACAGTAGTCTTCCCACTTTTTAATTAACCCTTCATTTAGACATAAATCCAACCAAACAATATGTTTGTCTTGTTTGATTCCATATAGAGAATAGAAGATAGAAGGAATACGTTATATAATTTGTCTCTCTATTTGACGTTATATAATTTGTCTCTCTATTTGACCCCCAGCTTGGCGCCCTCCAACATTATAGGATTATAACAGGAGAAAGATAGGGTTTTTAAGTAAAGGAAAGATGACTAGTGGTGACTTGATAGTAGAGACACTGCCATGGGACAGAAAAGGAAGAGAAAGAGAACATGGGGACAGGCATGATGAGGCAAAGAGAGGGAACACCTTGCTCCAGACTCCAGACTCCAGTCTCCAGTCTCCAGACAGAGCCTTCATTAGGCTTCCTATTCATTTGAAGGTAATACTCCTTGACTAATAGCAGACACAACTTATTCTTTCTTTTCTTTTTCATATTCTCTGGTTCAACAAATCATGGGAGTCCAAGTCATACAGATGCAGATACATAAGTGCTGAAAATGCACTGTGCTTGATATCCTCAGTTATCAACATATTGATTCTGAAGGCTCAAAGCTTCCATTCTTCTTATATGCTATTTTGCGAAATTTGAAACTAGTCCAAACATACTGCAAGCAAAGCTTATTAAAATATAGACTTTTGTGTACAATAGAATATAATGGGTGAAGAAAAAGGAGCTACCAAATAAACCCTACTGCCTTGGCTTATTCAAATGAAAGTTTGCTTAATATTGCCTTGTGGTTAAATCTTACATTGCTTTAGGCTTGGATAATAAAGGACGTTGGTCAGATTCACCTTTCTTAATTGCCAGTTTCTAAACAGATCTTATTTTCAGGCAGTAAGACATTATGAGCATGAGAACAAATATAAACAGATAGATACATAGACCTTGTTGTTTCTTAATATGTTCATCCCACAGCACATAGATAAACAAAACAATTTAAAATATTGTATTCACTAAGGTGAAATATTTAAAAAAAACTCAAACAAACAGAAAAGGAAAACAAACCAAAATAAACCAAAGCAAACAAACCATTACAAACCAAACCAACCAACAAAAAAAAAAAAAAAAACCAAAAAACTAAACCCAAAGACAACAGGTAAATTCATGACTTTTTAAAATTCCTTCATTATTTTTTTGAGCCTGACATTTCCCTTGATCAAAGCTTCCACTAAGAGTTATTCCTTAACACCTACATATTTGGCCAAATATACCTACATCACGAATTAAAAAATCTGTGGAAACTGACTTAAGAGTCATACATGTGTTTGCTAAATATGTCTTTGTATCGCATCCATGTGAAACGAATTTCAATTTACAACTGGAAGTTTTGGGTTATCTCTTAAAATATTTAATTATTTCTTATGAATATGTGTGTTTACAGTGTAATCTATAATATACTGTAATTTACCAGGGAAATTATGACTGTTTCACTCTCTTTACCATAATAGCAATGATTATCTATGTGTTTGTGAATACATGCTCTAAGAGTTTGGGAATTTTATCAGTACCATTCACTGTGACATTACTGTGACTACAGGCTGAGTGGTTGAAATTTCATAAAGTATTTTAAAGTTACTATATACATCTTTTTAGGCTGCTTTTTCCATCTTGGGATAAATTTATGTCTAGAAATAAAGTTTCTTCAACTTTTTTATTTAAAATACTTCTTTTCAATTCATTCTCAGAAGATTAATTTTCAAAATATTACTCCTCCCTTCCTCCCTTCCTCCCTTCCTTCCTTCCTTCCTTCTTTCCTTCCTTCCTTCCTTCTTTTCTCTGAAATAAAATACCAACTGATCCTAACTCAGGAATGGTGGATGGAAATAAAGGAAAGAAGTAGATACAGTTTATTCCAGAATTCACCAAGCTGATAACTGGACCATGGAAACAGAATAAAAAGCATTCCTAAAGAACTTGATTTCAGTTAAAAGGTATCCCATTAAGAAAAAAAAAAAAAAGAGTAGTTTACTTGAGACTTGTCAAAAAGCTTAGGTGACAGGCATCATTTCTCAAACTATTTTGCATACTAGAATCTAATCAATTGGTCGAAATTACCATTTATAATTTGCATATTATATTGAATGCTCCAATCCATATTTCATCCTGTATTTTCTCATCATCAACTTTCACTAATCATCGCAAATTTAAATAAGAATTTTATCATTCACTTGATGACATTGTTGCATGAAAAAAATAGATGAGGAAAACTAACTCTATATGCCAGTCATAAGCTTTTTTTTTTAGCAAAAAGGCAGAGAAAATCAGCATTATCTGAATCATTTTTGAAGTACAGGAAAACAAATTTTAAGTTTTCTGAGGAACCACAGAACTAAGAAGGAGAGTGATCTCATCCAGATTTTCCCTTTGTTTTCTCATGTAGGATTTCTGTTGATTTTTTTTTATGTAGATGGCTGGCTGTAGAGGCTGGAAGATGTTGAAAACTTCTGGATCCACCTCTAATTAATTTATTATCCAATTAGCTGTAATTTAAAGCCTTAGTTAAACAAATCATGAGAGCTATTATAACTTCTGAGATCTGAGAATGGATTCCCTTACACCACACTTTTTTTTTTTCTACTTGTAACATCCCTCTATCCTCGATCTTCTAACCTCGGTCTCATCATTAGCTTGCATGTGTACTGTATACAGATTACACAGTTTGGTTGTTAACTGGGATGTGGCTGTGTCTCTGCATGGTGTGGGCCACTATAAACTAATGTACACATGCTTTTGATTTTGAGAAAAGCTGTACAGAACTTAAAATCCACAAAAATGCTGGAATTCAGTAGTGCAAATTCCTGGTCTATGTAATTTCTCTCTGGTTTCATTTTGTGTATTTTTACTTCAAAGCAGATTCCTAAGAGAAATCTATTTTGACTTTAAATACCTATGTATTAATAGCTAGCTATCTGTAATAAGCTTGTTTAAAAAAAAAAACAAACAAAACCACAAACAACCCCCCCCACCCAAACACAACAACAAATGAACAAATAAACAAAAGCAAGCAATAAAACCAAACCAAAACAAACAAAAGATAGAAACCAAGCTGCCAAAGTCTTATATACCTTATTCCTAAATATAATACTTCATGTTTGTCTTAAAACTCATTCTAGGTCACCTGCAAGCTTAACACTGTCTGTGGAGACATTTGAACATTTGGCTACTAAAATTTGCATTGATGCCCAAATCATTCTGCATTTCCATGTAACTAAAACCCAGTCTGACAGAAATCTAGAGTGAGGCAAGTTCCATAAGAAACTGCTAGTGTATCTGTATCATTAAAACACCTTTCCATTTTTAAAAGATCAATTGAGTCCACTGTATTGCAAAAAGAAGGCTATATATTCTTTCTAAGGATAAATGTACATACAAAACTCTTCAGTAGTCAACAGAAAAACAAACAGTTCCAGAAACTTCAGTAGTCATATTGTAGGGGGTATTGGCTACCAAATACACAGAGGTTGACGATTGTGGGAAATTCTGTGATCAATCTGTCATTGCCATCAGTGCAGAGTTATGTTCCCATCTCTGAGGTTTTCTGTTCTCAGTAACCTCCTTCAAAATTTTAGATAATTCAATTTTCATTTAGACGTTACGGGAAAATTTGCATGTCTTGTGCCATTGCTAACCTATCTCAGCTTTCTGCATCCTAATTTTGCCTTGTACTTTTGTGCATAATCTAGATATATAAAGAAACATAGCCCCAAAAATAACAAGAACCTCTTCGATAACTTGTATAGGCAATATATTCTCTTGCCCTCTTTGCAGTTTGCTTTTGAAGCAGCAAATCATTATGTATTTGGTCACAGAGGCTAATAAAGCAAATATAACAACCTAATTGAAAAGTATAACTACACTGATTTAAGATACATGATTAGAAGTTTGATGTCACAAACTTTAGTCATCAGTGTAACATTTGTATTTCAATAGTCCTATTGTGTTTGCAGAATTAGCTTCTCGTTCTGTGGTAGAATCTAGGATGAATGTGTATATTAAAAGGTCCTATATTCACATTGCATAAATATGCAAGAGCATTTTTAATAAAACTCTTTATATCACCTTTCATTCCATTCTATTACTCTCACAAGTAATATACCTAAACAGAGATCACCTGTAGAGATTGAACCTGAAACCTTTAATATGAAGTTTCTTCCGTTGAAAGAAAGGAACTCAATCTGCCAATAACATTTGCAGATCATATTCTCGTGGTCTACTCATTCAGTACAATGAATACGATACAGATACCCAGTGTAAGGGCAAGATAAGATGGCTATCTGGACCATTAGTTTTTAATTGCTTTGGATGTTGACCTTTCAGCACTGACTGGAGGAATGAGCACTGCAGCTACAGGTAAAGCCAGAGGAGATTGGTTTGATTGGTCATAAACCAATGGCCTGTTGTGGAGCCTGTTATTGGTTAATAACTGGGAAAATCAGAAAAATTCTGCATATCTTGAGGTATATTTATATTTATGTGCTGTATTTGGTGTAGGTGTCCAGGCATGGCAAGGGTCTATGTGAGCCAGTGGTTCCAGTGGACCGACCTCAGGGCACAGCTGAGCCCTGAAGCCAAGGTTGTGGTGCCTCAGGGAAAACATATTTAAGAAATGGCAAAATGCTGAATAGCAGAGGAGAAATGGGGAAACGTCTAAAAAACAGCCCTGCAAACATCAAGGTGAAAGAGGAAGGAGACACAGTCTTCCACAAGATAGAGGAGAAATTCCCCTAGAGCACATGGGAGTGACTGTAGTGCAGCCGGTTCATCCTGAAAGACTGCAGTCCATGGAAGGCCCCAAGCTGGAGCAGAGGAAAAACATAGAATCACAGAACAGTTTGGGTTGGAAGGGACCTGAAAGGTCATCTAGATCCAATCCCTCTGCCAGGGACATCTTCTGGTAGACCAAGTTGCTCAAAACTCCATCCAACCTGGTCTTGGGAAGAATCCTTTATGAGGACGAAGGATCAGCAGACAGGAACTGTTATGGACTGACTACATCCCCCATACCCCATCACACTGCATCACACTGGAAGGTAGGAAGGCCGAGGAATTGGAAATGAAGGACTGAAGCTGAATCAAGGAAAAAGGAGCAGAGCCAAAGGTATTTTTAATTTTTATGTTTGTTTTTCTCCATCCAAATGTATTATTAATACAATGGCAGTAATTTAAAATTATTTCCCCCAAATTAAGTCCATTTTGCCTGTGACAGACACTGGTAAGTGATCCTCAGTCTGTGTCTTGACCCACCCTTTCCACCCACCCCATCCTGTTGAGGAGAAGAAGTGCAAGAGAAGCTGAGTCAGCATCTGAGTCAGCCTGCCAAGGTCAAATCACCTATGCCTACATACACACACCAGTTTAGGTACATGATTAATAACTTATGTTACAACAAAGCAAAAAAAACCCAAACAAACAAACAAAATAATTGCTGTCTTTAATGCAGTTACCAAGATAGTTTCATTTTAGTTAATGTTAAAAGCTACTGTAATGATGCTGGGTTTTTTATTTGTTGTAAAACTAAACTGAATTATTATTAAACTAAAGCTGTGCAGTAATACCCTGGCAATCCTACAGTGTTTCTTAGAGTTTTCTAATGAATTATGTCTTCCAATCAGAAAAGATTTGATTGTTTTCCCTACATCAATTTAAAACATAATTAAAATATTATTAAATATATCTAGTAAATATCATTATTTGGGGCAGATTCCCACATAAATCAGCATAACTGTGTAGAATTGAATGGGGGTCTGACACAAAGTTCATGTTGTTAGAAATTAAAGAAGAGAAAAGATAGATATTTGAAAAATACCCTACTAACAGAACAACAACAACAAAAAAAACCCCTTTATTAAGTTCCGGTATGATGGAATAATGTAATTCCAGTCAAAGAAACATCAAGAATCAAAATATCCAACAGTATGACCTCAGTAGCTGAGTAGCTCGGTTAATAATTAAAAAATTAAAGTATTGGAAAGTAATCAATGAAAACAGTGACATAGTGTTTTTGAAAGTACTAATCCCTTGTGTGTTCATGTAAAAATGAATGCCAATTTACTGGTTGTGAAATAATTAAATTATGTTTCGAAATCCACATCACTGAAATTGCCAGTCTGGATTGCTGCATGACTTTCTCAGGTTTACAATATGAAGCATTTGTTCACAACAGGTAAAATTGTTCTTGTATCTTTTTGTGGTTACTGAAGTTCCATATTTTACATCTTTTTGCTCAGGAATGTATCACATCATTTTTTTTTTTAAATTCTAATTCTTTCTGGAATGAACGGTGAACCAATGTTTCTTTTAGGATAACAGTTACAGTTAATATACAGTAATGTCTTTATTGATTTCTTCCAGCTGATCTTCAATTAGTACTGCTCTCTAATTTTACTTTAGAACTATAGACTCTTCTAGAATGTGAAACAGATCAGAGGCAGAAAACAGCAGTAAAGGAAGGGATATTAGTTGCAAAGCTCATAGTGCCATGCCTGTCAGGTACAAATACATCTTTTTGTTCTCCCTGAAAAGACAAAGTCAAAGCTAAAAGGTGTTAGAACATTTTTTTGGCCAAATTCTGTGTGAAATAAATGAAAAGAATGGCTATTTCTGTTTGTGGGGATTAAGAGAAACACTGAAATTACGGAGGAAATTAGCTACTTGTTAATTCAATTCTCAAACAGCAGAAATTTATGAATACAACACAAGAGCTGGAACTGAGAGGCTAAATGCTAAACTGATCTCAGAAAGATGGTTCCTAAATTCTGGCCATGTCCCTAAGACTGCTTTTTATCTAACTTTTTTTTTCTCATCTTATAAACAACCAAAAATTGCCACTGATAAAAAATTTCAAGGTACATCTCTTCATCCCTATATTAAAATTTATCCTTTTCATTACTGCCACTCTACACAAATGCTTGTCTCTGCTGGATATGATGCCTTAAGATCTAGGTTATATAGATTTTAGTATAACTCTTTTAGCACTTTTAGTAGTACCTTAACTAATCACCTCTGTATTAGATTCCCAAAGTACTGTTTAATGTTCCTCATCAAGGATTTCAGTGGATAAAGATTTTAGCAAGAAAATCTATTTTGTATAGGATGTACCCAGAAAAATATAATAGGCACATTGTTTAATATAACTGTAGTCCAAGCTATTCAGAAGGCCCAAATATCTTGAAATTATTTCAAGGAGGACAGAGGTGATGAGGAAGAGGAATATAGGATGAAGGTAAAGGGTCATTGAGACCTCTGACTCAGTTCCTGGAGGTGTGTTGAGGGTGGCACTGAGGGAGAGAGAGTTTTGGAAGTGGATATAATAGTATTAGGTAATGCTTTGAATTGTTAGTTAGGCAACTAAATAAAAGCAAGAGACTTTTCTAACTCTGTATGCACACTTTTGAAGAAACTAGATTCTTGTGCGTTTGACATCATAATAAAAAGAAAGCTGCCTGGTAAAACTCACAAATTGAGTCCTAGGGCTTTCTTTTAAGAGCCAATTTTAGGCATCACACACAGAAAAAATCAATGCAGATATGCTTCTGAATTTAGGGGACAGTGTCTTATGTCTATGTATTCCTGACCAGATAGGCTAAAATATAAGTTCTTAAAAGAACAAGAGAATTACTTCCTGCCATTTTTTGTTTCCTTTGTCCTAATGTTAGTTTTACTGTACCCTAAAAGAGGAACTTGGACAAAATCTTCCTTGACAGAGAGGGATTGAAACTCAGGTAAATATTCTGATCACCGAGATTGTATATGAAAAGAAAGGTTGATTTTTTTTCTTCTGTTCTCTTAAACGAAAGCAGCTATGCAGCTATGCATTGCTTAGTATAAACTCCATTCTACTTAACTGCACATGGAGTTTCTCTAAGGAGCCTTAATAGCTGAAATACTTCTGATTAGGTAGGAAAAAGACTAGTTTCTGAAATCTGGTAGGATTTCGGCCATGTGTAATGAAATTCTCAAAAGAAATAACAACCCTTAAGCTGCACCGGGGAGAGAGGTTTAGGTTAGACATTAGGAAGAAGCTCTTTTCAGAGTCATAGGACATTGGAATGGGCTGCCCAGAGAGGTGGTGGAGTCACTGGCCCTGGAGGTATTTAAGAAGAGACTGGATGTGGCACTGAGTGCCATGGTCTAGTTGACATGGTGATGTTCAGTCACCAGGGGTAAAATCTACGTAGCAGATACTTCCATTGAAGTTAGTTGAGTAACCAGGTGAGTTAATCATCCTGGGTTCACTTTACAGTCAATGAAAAGCTTTCATATGCAGTGCAAAATACATCTTATATTTAACATATATATCAAATGAGTCAGAAAAGTGACTGTAAAATAATCTACATGTCTATGCTTTAGACCACCAACCATACCTGGCCGGAACAAATGGCCAAAATGGCTTTGTCAAATCAACTGATAATAAAAACCTCCCACATTTTCACATAGAAGACCTGTTTACTGACAAGTCAGTTATCTCCTTTTTCCAGGAAAGCAACAGCTAGAATAGCTGTGAAGTTCTGAAGTGACCTAAATTAACAAGAATTCTCTGACCCTTCTCAGAATTAAGTTTTAGAATAGCACAGAGATTCCAAAGGTCTTTCTGTGAGCCTAATTCTTGACATTGTTTCTTCACCATATTTCAGTGCAAGTGTCTCTGAAGACAAGAGTTTCTTTAGCTAATAACAGACTTCAGAAGAAACATAATTGAGGATTAACTATGACACTAAAATAAGAAAGTAGTTTCTGAAAGGTTGAATTCGTGGCTTTTTGTGACTACCTTTTGCTTTTACTCTAGAAGCATATCTAGGAGATGGAAGATAACTGGAGACTGGTTTCCAGTCTCATTAAAATATGCATCATTATCCAACATTAGATTAGATCAGGAAAATATAAAACATATTTCCAGATTTTCAAAGTTCTTATATGCATTAAAAATGCTATTATTTTATTATTAAAAACACAGAGTTAAATAATTTTGCTACAATTCTTCAGTTAAAAAAAAAGTTTAAATAAAATGTTAAAAATCTTTTTCTGGCACAAACAGATATTTGTGTGTATTTTCCATAAAAGACAAAGCAATTCAGTTCTCTGAAGATTATACTAATCTTAACCTAATTATGGTTGAAATTAATATGAAAATACAAATATATTAAAATATTTTTCTGTGATATATATATTGTAAATAAATTGCTCAAAATCACTCCAAAGCATGTCTTCTTAAATTAAATAATTTACAAGTCTTTCCAATGTTCTAAATAAAAACATGCAAGTTCTATTCCATATTTACATAAATAGTCTGCATAATCGTTCTTTTAGCATGGTTACTGCATTGGTTGATTTGACTAATATTAAATATGTATGAATTTCCTGCTATTCCCTAGGGCTCATAGAAACAAGATGAATCTCAAGAGACTGGTTTAAAGTTTAGATTTAAAGAAGAAAAGCCTTACAGATCCAAGCATCTTTGAATCTTTTTTCACTTGCTGAAGTCTAATTTTCACCTCAAGTAAATATTTAATAAATAATTATTACTTGAAGATTTACAAGCAGTGCCAAGATTAAGTAAATTATTTGTGTAGCTTTTTTCAAGCTTTTAGACAGTTCTACATACAACCAAACAAAAGTAGGACATGATTGATCTTAAGTATATTGACTTTTTACAACACTCCACACTGACAAATTAAAATTTTCCAATCCAGCTGACCAAGTAGCTGAGTTCCAATATTAGTATTACAAAATGCAATTCTTATGACACTGTCCTCCAAAAATTTCTAAGTTAGTTATCTGCAGATAAAACTTGTAATAAATATTATTATAATAAAATTTAAATAATACCAGTAACATTTTGTTCATGCTGGTAAGACATTAATTAGTTTTTATGCATGAAAGAATCTTCTGAGCTACAATACAGATATTGTCACTGATGGACTTGGCATTGCCATTGTTGCAAATGGTGAGTTTACACAGAAGACAATGGGTTTGCAAAGTATAGCATCCTTCAGTATACAGTATATAGGTCTCATTATATTGATCATGCATTCTCAAGAATGCCTTCATGTACTCTTAAATGTCATACACAGAATCATGGATTCATAGAATGTTTGGTTTGGAAGGGACCTTAAAGATCATCTAGGCTATTCTAAACAGCCTCTTAAAACAGTTCTTAAGCAGCTAATGTTTAAACTGTTCAAAAGCACCCAAGCTGTAAAGGAGCAGAAAAAGAACTGAAATAAAGAAGCTATTGTTATAACTGTCATCTGGACCCTTGGTCAAACTACAGCAACAGGATGTTCTGAAACCATCCCTTGTGGGTTGGTTTTACATATATATGTGTGTGTGTGTGTGTGTGCATATATATATATGTATGGATGTATGTATTTATGTATGTGTATAACCACCTGGTTACGTATTTATACCTGTCCATTAATTTTGCTTCAAACTTTTCACATTTACACAAGTGAAGGGTAATTTTTTTAAGTTTCAGGTCTCTACATAAAATACATGATGCAGTTCTAGTAAGTGGCACCTCTCCTGACCCCACTAAAGTTTAGAATGTCACACACAGGTGTAGAGAAATGCCTTACCAGTAATAACCATTATGTTTTCCTGAATCTGTAGATTATAAGCAGATACTGGATCTTTTCCAGTCTAAACAGAAGCCAAAGTTTATTCATATGATGGTTAGAAAAAAATAAAAATAAAATTTGAGGTGACTTCAATGTGAGCCAAGTAGTGTAATGAACCTATAAAATGCTTAGTGAGATGCAGTCAGGCTTGCAGATGTGTTTACAAAAAGGAATGTTCTAGTTTCATATTTATTATGAGCTTTCTCTGATTTAAGACTACTGTATATTGAAACTGAGTAAACAGATCTTTATTTACATAAATGTGAGCATATCAAAGCAAAAATAAACTGAAAAAAAAAGAGTCTTTCAGAAAAGTATTATCTTCAGTAAGCTTTCTGTAATTAGGGAATAAAGAAACCTCATTGAACCCAAGAAACTGTTCAGAAAGGCTATTAGAAAAAATCAATACCCTAAAAAATAGTAATGCAAAGATGGGATTCTAAAATGCTGTTTGTTGGATTCTGACTGCAAGAAACCATCAAAGTGCAGCACTCCAGTAACATCTTAATAACACATTCAGGTGGTAATATAATAGATAGGCAGCTTTTTGCATTACAGTCCAAATGTCTTGATGCATAATTCTAGTGTGTGAAGAAAGAATTCTTATAAGTAACCTTCCATAAGTGGGTCTTTGCTTCTCCAGGAGTTGAAATATAGAATAGATGAGACTTGTCTGTTATCAAAGCAAAAGAAGAACCACTGCATTGTAAGCCCAAAAGCAGTGATAGAGCAGGATTGTATGCTCATTTTCAAAAGTGCAGATGACTATACCAAATGAAAAGCAAGGGATATTTGGGTCCTTAAAAATGTAATTCTGTTCTCCAAATGTTAGTAGGAGAGTAATGACTTCAGCAGTGGGTAGGCCTAGACCAAATGGATTTTGTCCATGAGATACTAAGCATTTTCTTCCATATATTGAGCAAAGTCAAATACAACCAGTCCCAAAAAGGCCTCAGCATATCCTGAGAAAATGAGACCTTGAATGTTACCAGTGAAGTCAATAGCAAAGCTCCCTTCAATTTGTGCAAATACAAGTCTTAAATACATGATTCTTAAGCGAGCACTTTCCAGGCCAATTATACAATAGAATGGCTCATTTTTTGCTTCCTTAAATGGCCATAACATGACATTATTAATTTAAGGACAATCCTCCTACTGTTAAAGTAGTTACTTTGCATAGTAACAAATAATCATCATCAAGGGAAATTATTTTAGGACATACTTCACACTGTTTATGCCATACAAACACAAATTGTAGGAAAATGTTATATATATGTTCTGCTGCTCCTTTGAGAATATGGTAATGATAGGAGAAACTGGTCAGTTCTAGCTTAGATAAAATCTGTTCAGTTTTCCTGTGTTTAGTTCCCATATGTTCTAGTCCTCAGGAGATATATTTTTTCATTATTTAATGGGACTTCTACCCCCTCTCAGGAGACTATAATGTAGTCCAATAAATCACACCATTAAGGCAGATTTTCAGTCCAAATTTCCCTTTTATATACATATATTCATTGTCCCTTTCATGTAGTTAGACCTCCAGATCTCCAGATCTTACAGTCAAAAGGGTAAATTGATAAGACATCGTTGTACTTTTATGAGCAAGGCAGCATAGTAAGACACAGAATTATTATTTTTTTCCCAGCATAAGTACTGTAGAGTAACTGAGACAGATTACTTTCAGCATTTTAGTCTTCCAGAGTACATAAATGTTAACTTCAGAGAAGCAGCCTCATCACATGAAACATAAGCATAAACTCCATCTATGGTAGAAGCACCTCTTTACTCTCCAGATTCAGAAACAAAGATAAAAAAGAAGCCAAGTCAAGGGTTTCTAATTCATGTGAAACCTCTAAATAGTGAAACCTCTATAGTGTGCTTTAGCTCAAAGGGCAGCCCAGTGTTCCCAGTTATCTTACTGCAGCCAAAAAACACATATTCTGTCTGAGAGGTGCCATGCACCAATGTGTGTGAACCATGAGCCGCAGGCCAACAAATGGCACACACTGCCCAGTAACAGCTCGCCTTTTCCCTGCTGAGCAAAGTCTAGGACTTAGGTTCTGCAATTATTTACTGATTAAAAAAAGTGTAAAAAAAGGGGACCAGAAGTCTGACTGGCTGTTGGGACTATTTTTGGTATTGCTCTGTGTAGACTTGTATGGTCTAATTTTAAGAGAGTCCAGGGTAATTATTTTCTTATTTGTATAATGTAATGTGTGAACCCAGCATTTTCAGAAGGAGAAGACACAGCAATTAGAGACTGTCAGCATTTTCAAAACGTTTTGAATAGCCAAGAGCACAAAACAGAGTACAAGTCAGAGGACAGGTGCCCCAAGCATATTTGGGAAAAAAAAAAACACACACATAAGAAAATCAAGTATTCTGCCACTAAAGGAACAGTCATATTCAAATACATTCACTAAAGACACAAAAAAAAATTTTCATCTCATATGAGCTGTTCAAGATTTCAAGGGGATGGTGGTTGTACACTGGTTGTGTTTTTCATGGTTTTTGGTGGGTTTTTTTTTCAAGTTTTCATGGTTTTTTTCAACACTTGTACATCATGAGATTTTCAGCTCCTGTATGCACATTGACATTTTTCTCCTGACTTCCCTGGAGTGGTGACAATTTTTGTTAATTGAGGATCTGACCCATCTCTCCCTTCTGAATGGGAATTTTCCTATATGGACCTCAGTTCTTCACTGTAAGATCTTTGAAAATGTTTACTTTATTTCAAGGTGATTCCTGAATTATAAATACACAAAGAAAAGCATAATAAAATGAATGCTACATGCAGCTTTATTGAATATACAGTAGCTTCACTTGATTTCCTTTTCATATTTGTATCAAGCTGGATATCTATTCTAGACAGACTATCATTTAAAACAAGAGACATACCAAATGAGTAAATGAGGTTATATTACTAATTAGCATACTGTCTCCTACTACCTCCAGTAAGCTACTAAAATGTGACTTCCATTTTATCACATAGATGAAACAGTTATCTTTCAGGGTTTGAAATTTCTGTGATCTTTATGCTTAATAAGCTCAGTAAAAGGCATTCAAATTACATCACTTTTGTCTTGGAAGTTAAATTGGGAAATATTGCATTCTCTGAGATGATAAACTCTGTAGAAGATAAATTATCATGAGAAATAGTTTTAATTGATTTACCATAATAAAAGTTATGTGACTTTGAAGTGCAAATGACACATTAAAATGAAGCTACAGTATGTTGATAATACAGTGGCTTCTTTGTTAATGGAATTACTGACACTGCAGATGCTTGCTGAAGAGTTGTCCTCTACTGTTAAGTGAGAAACACTGATGGAAATTGAAGATATATACCATAGTTAAATCCAAGCCCAACACTCCTTCAGTGAGCTTCTACACTCATCTCAACAAGTATAAATGTAAAATATTTCAACAACTGTACAAGTAAAATGAAAGCAGGTTGAGTCTAAAATTTCAGTGTTAGGTTTGGAATATGGTTATCCTGGCTTTATCACTGTGACTGCACTGAAGCTCCAAGAAAACATTAGTCCCTACTTTAATTTGCAAAACAGAGCTAATAAAACACTTTCATGTTTAGAGGTGTTGGCCAACAGCTAAACAAAAGTGTGTCAACTTCAGAGACATCTAGTGTTCTAAATGAAGAAAAATGCACAGAAGTCCTGGACAATAATAGCTGTAAACATTCTCCTTTCCACTTTGTAAGGCTAAAGATTAAGACTAAGAAATATATGAAGCCAGAAGCATAAACAAAAACCACTTTGTTTTATCTCATTGTTTTCTCACACCACGTAATTTTGTGATCTTTCACTATAGAATCATAGAAAGGCTTGGGTTAGAAGGGACCTTAAAGACTATTCCATGATTCTTCTTTCCTTATTCAGATCTTTACCTTACATTTCTTTTGATTTTACAGTCTTTTCCTCCTCTACAAGCATCTCACTTTCGTTCCTGTTCTCCCTTACCTGTGAACATTTCAATTTCTGTTTTCCTTTCCTCAACAAATGTCTTTCCTGCTTTCCTTTCACACAACAGTATAAATTTTCCACCCTTTCTCTGACTTTTTCTCAGCTGCTGTGTCTTATCCAAACTTATCTTTTACCCAGTCCCACATTTACATTTATTCTCCTGGACACATAGTTATCTTCCTTGTGAGATTTCCTTTTAATTTATCTCTTTGTCTTCTTTTCTTCTCACTGTTTCTGAATTCTACATTCAGAAATACACTAAAAGAACTTTTGATATCTCATCATCCTGTTAATTTTAAGAAAAAAGAATTCAATAACTCTCCAAATTATTTTGAATTCATGGGTATTAGAATCTTCACCTTACCTCTACTCTCTCTTTTTGCCAGTCTCACCTTCACTCCTTACCCCCCTGCCTCTTCCCCCAGAGCCACACAAGGGGAGGGGGAATGGTGCTGTGGTAAGTCATTAGCACTTTCTCTCTGCTATTCCCTTCTTGCACTCTTCCCGTACTTCAGTGTGGAATCCCTCCCACGGGTGACAGTCATTCACAAACTGCTGCAATGTCGGTCCTTCCCATGGGCCGCAGTCCTTCAGGAATGGACTACACCAGCACAGGTGCCCCAGCAGCCACAGATCATGCCAGAATCCCTGCTCTTGCGTGGCTTCCTTTCTACAGACCACAGCTTCTGCAGGATCTCTGCTCCACCATGGACCCCCGTTGGCTTCAGAGGCACAGCCTGCCTCATCATGGTCTTTACCACAGGCTGCTGGGAAATCTTTGCTCTTGTGCCCGGAGCATCTCCTTCCTCTCCTTCTGTACTGACCTGGGTGTCTGCAGGGCTGTTTCTCTCAGGTATTCTCACTCCTCTCTCACAGCTGCCATGCTGCAATTTTTACCCTTTAAAAAATGTCCCAGAGGCACCATTAGCATCACTGATCGGCTGTTTTGGGCAACAGCATTTTCATTTTGGAGCTGGTCAAAGTTGTCCCTGTCCAACATAGAGGCAGCTCCTGGTCTATTCTCACAGAAACCAAACATCTACACCCCTCCTCCCGCCACCAAAACCTTTCCACGTAAACCCTTTACAGTGTGCAGCTATGCAAAAATACATTTCTGCTTGTGTTTGAGGGGTTTTTTTAATTTGGTTATTTATTCTTTTGAAAAAATAAGAAAATGCAATGTTTGCTGTATGGTTTTACATATCTAAGCTAATAATGCTTGTACATTACTTAAACTTTTCATATTAGGTAATGGACAAATACAGCGAAAATTTTAGGGGTAATAATAAGTATCAGGATCTTGTGTATTCATTTGCCAGTTCACAACACTCATATATTCCACAGCCTTTCAGCTTGGAAAGTTTCTATCCATTTTTTTAGTAGCTGTTTAAACAAAAATAGATGTTTATCTCTTTAAAATTTTGCCAAGAAGCTGTCACTTTCCCATTTACTCATGCTATGTTGTGACAGAATGTGTCAGCTTCTTGCACAAATGAAAAGAGATATAGATCTGTATTTACTTAAGCTGGAAAAAGAAGTAATCATCAATTCTGAGAAAAGTGTTTTCCCATCTGAAAAGACGGATAAATAAGAGAGGTTTTGTGAAGTAACTATTTACCAATGTTTAAAAGGTAGTTGAGAGCCAAATATTTCAGTTCAGTTCTCTAGTAACCATCACTGAGAAAGCAGATAGACTCATAAGATGGAGAATTAGATACCTGAAGCAAATAAAAGTGGTTTCCAGGGAGCTAATGTTCTTATTCAAGCTTTTGATGTTTAAAATATCAACTATAATAACAAACAGGTAGATGAACGTATTTAAAACTTGCTTTTTGCACTCATGTTTAACATTGAACTTCCAGTTATAAAACCTTTATCCTGTATTGGACTCAAATGCTGAAAAGTAGAACCAGTAAATTACTTGAGGACATTCTCAGAGATATTTTTATAGTTCTGCATACATAGAAAGGAAAAAAATACGGGAGGAAAGTAATACATAATATGTGTAACTTTCTCTTCTTGGAAATTCTTTAGTCTTTATCAGTCTCACAGAACCCAAATTTCTACTATGTAATAAGTTAAAATGCAAATTGAAATTAAAAAAATCAGTTTTTCAATATATTATCTAAAACAATCACTACAACAAATCAGAGTATGGAATAGCAGAATCTTTAAATCTATTCAATTCCAACTCAAAAATTCCATGCATCATTAATCCATTTAAAAAAAAAAAAAAAGAAAAAAAGAAAAACTGGCAATGAAGCATAAATGTCACATCTTAAATAGATAACAAAATGCAACTGCAGATCAGCTGAGATCCTGGGAAACTACCACAGATTTTAAGGGCCCAAGGATTCAGCCTAGAGGTTAAATCAGTACGATAATTTATGATGCAGCACAAAAATGTCTCTATATAGCACATTTGGTGTTGCAAAATGGAACATAGTAAAGAAATCATCAAGCCAGTGGAAAGCTACTGAGAAACATATTTCTATCCCTGTCTGACACTGCAGTAACACAGCTGTACTGCTGTCAGTGCAGGAGCCAAGGTCATTGTGTATACAAAGAGGCTGCATTCTCTCTTATGTATATGTCTTATTGAATCAATCCATTGAGTCATTTGGACAAATGATTCCAGGATATATTAGAGCAACTCTGCCTTGTCCCCTTTACTGAAGTCTTTCAGAGGAATTAGAAGATAACCAGAGGAATGCAGAGTCCAACCATCCTTCTTCCTGTTCCTGATACAGGTAGATATGGCAAAAGTCTACACAGTGTAGCTTTATTATGATGCATAAGCAACAGACGGCATAGGTCTAGATCTTTGTCTATAATTTAAAAAGATTTTTATCCATGACAAACATGTTCTTCATAATTAGACGTGACTATGCTCCTAATGGACAGACAGTATAGGATATCTGAAACTGCTACTGTTTGTATTATGCTATGCATTCTGTTCAGTGGAGAAACAAATATATTCATCTTATAACAAGATTGGTCTGTCATCTTTTCAGGAGCATTAGTATGTTTTCTAAGCTATCAGTCAATACCAATATTAACAGTAGCTTTATAAAAATGCAAAGAACCCAACTCAGATTGGAAGCCAACTTTCTCAATCCCATTATAGAGTTAAAAAATAATAGCCATATTCCTGTGAATAATTAATAATTATCATCTGTCAATTCTCCCCTTACCCAGCCCCTACCCCAATCATCACAAAAACACATCCTTTAAGAGTGTGTACGCTCTTAAGGAGTGTACACATCTTACATCCTTTAAGAGAGGTACACAGCTACTGACATCCCAGGACGCAGTTGGCCCTTTTGTCCGCCAGAGCTCATATTCAACTAGCCATCGACTAGGGCCCCACACATTCCTCTCTGCATGGCTGCTTCTCATCCCCTTGTTCCCCAATATGTATATATAACCAGGATTGCCCTGTCACAGGTGGAAAATACTGCATTTACTCTCATTAAGCTTGATACAGTCAGGGATTACCCAGCTGTATCACTTGTTATATGTTAGAAGGTTCCAATGAAGAAATTACTTTTCACAGTCACTGAAGAATGGGGTTCTGCTTTCAGGAAAGCTGTGGAAAACTCTCCTTACAAGCCTAAAGGTGAAAAGGTTCATTAAAATCTGTAGGTCTCTAGGGTTTGATGACTACCTCTCTGTATCTTCTTTGGCCAAACACATGCTCCATTAAAACTTTTCTGGGGAAAATTCTACAACAGTATCTTTGTATAGTTGCTTTCATCCTGAAGAGTAAGCCGGAAAGTAACCTTGATGTGCATACATGAAAAATTACCAACAGGTTTGATAGGGAACTGGATCTTCCTTATTTTTATACATTTTTATGTATCCTATGGTTACAAATTGGAGATCAGGGAAATAAATCCTATATATATAGATGAATATGTATATGTGTGTATATGTGTGGGTACATGCACTTTAATAATTCAAAGTCCTTTCTCTATTTCATCAACACAAGAGAAAGAATAAAAGCACAAATGGGAAAGAAAAAGCACTGTATCAAGCTTTGATTAATTCATTTTAATAGTGCAGGAATAATATTTCTGAAGTAAATCACAGCAAATTGTGATTTGAATAGAGGTCATATGCATACCTAAAAAAACAATGTAGAGTCAAGGTCATTATATATGAAATTTCTCAAAAATAAACAGTTGGGCTTCAGGATATTTATTCACTGACCCTGAAATGTCAGCTTGACACTGATACTAATGTAGCATACTTGTCTCTGGAGTTTATCCCACGATGCAAAGGTGCCGCTTACTGTGAGAATCTTTCTAAGGTGCTCCAAGTGCATTCTAGAAACCATCTGCATATGTTATTTTATTGCTAGGTCTCATAAATCAATATTATGTAGAAACATCTATAATTTAATATTGTATTAGAAATAGGATAGCCACAGAGCTGCACATTTGAGGTCCTAATGACACTAGTGGTACAATACTTACATTTTAAACATTTTATTGAACAGCTTGAGGTTATTTGGTTTATAAAACCCACAGACTGTTTCGTCACAAATCCCTGGGGCTCTGACCTAGTAAAGTTCAGGCTGATGAAAGCAGGGGAGGAGTTCTACTTGCTCTTGCTAATGGATAAATAGTAGAAAACATCAGTGGAAAATAAAGTTCTGAATGCAGCTGGCTGCATATAATCAATACAGCTAATAATATGTAATGACATTTTTAAATATGTAAACATGATGCTGCAAAATAACTTCCATTAAATGCACAAGGGCCCAACAAGGAGAAACAGGGTGCACTAATCATAAACATGAGCACAGAAAAACATCAGCTGGCTGACAACCAATTCCTGGGTTTGGGCTATGGTGCTGTCATGTACTTCACTCTCTTACTCATTTTTCTGAGTTTTTTGGCTGTATCATCATCCTACCCTGAGTCCAAAAAGGACATACGTCAGAAATTGTTAGAACAACTCCCTTAGTAATTTCTCCCCATCTTATATCTTTCAGAAAGTTTTGTCAGATCAGAGGATATTGCAGAAGCTGTCTTATTATTCATTTTCTTTCTGTTTGCTACAAGACTGTATCAAGGCTTATCGCTTCACATAGGTCAATGGCATGACCAAAATTCCAGATACACAGACTATTTCAAATTGCTCTCTAGTTTCATGTAGTTAAATAAACAGGGCCAAAGGAATATTTTCCCACTACCTAAATATTGCTGGGCAATGGCATCTGAAAGTCCTGAGATATTTTTCCTCATCCTCAACTGCTGTTTCCAAACAGACCAACTTCTATCCTCAAAGGAAGAACTTAGTTTTGCTTAGGCACCATGCTCAGGTGCCTTCTTCTGCTTACTGCTCTCTTTCCAAAACCAGTCTTCTTCAACATTCTCTCAGCATTATTGTACAAGGCTCACACAATTTTCTGCAAAGACTTAGACAGAAGTGATAAATCAGAATGAAGGATACAGGCTACTATTCCAGACTATTCAATTACAGAATAATTCCTGTTTCTCTGGATATTTCTAGACTTTCCTTGCCTGCTTTTTCTCAGTACTTTTCTGTTATTTCGTCTGTTTCTCTCTCACACATACATAAGACCCATATAGCAAGCATTCAGCCCTTTGATTTCCCTTCAGAATTCATGTGATCCTAATTCTGCCTGGCATGTGGCCTGCATCTTTAGCAACATGTCTTGTTTGAACCAAATACCCCACAAATATCTGAATGTTCTTTTATGTTTCATCTTTCTTCAGAAGCTCAAACACTCACTAGCCTCACAAAAATTTGCCCAGGAGAAGACCAACATGCTGAAATACTTTTACAAACCATGGAAATAGTATTTTTGGTGTGATTACGTGGTCTAGATTTTCTCAGATATGAAAAAGAGATCTACCAATCTGAACTGTGCATACACCATTGTGTATTTAATTGGCACATGCCATGGTTAAGCTACTAAGAGCCAAAAAACCTGTAATTCTTTTATTAACCTAGTTTGGCCCAACTAACTATGTCTCATGCTTGGAAATTGTGTCAACTGGAGTGAGCAGCTGATTATGGAAACACCTGTTCTTCTTACACAATTAATCTGTAAATTCAGTAGCTCAGGTAGCTTCTGTATAAAATCTATTACCTTGGACAATGCAGGGAACTCAGTGAAGGACTTCAGAACACAGGAAGGAAAAATCAGTTATATATAATTGACCACAAGCCTCCATGAAATATTCAATGATATAGCAATCTTTTTCCTTAGTTACATGGGGTTTATATTACAAGATCTTATATTACACCCTAGAAGATTAGAAACTTTTTTCTTTCCTGCATCTCCAGATATTGCTGTCCTAATTCTACCCCATGACAATTTCTGCTTTTGAATACATGTGCTGTTAACAGTCTCACTTGTCCTCTCAATATACTAGCGCTCTCACAGCAGTACCATGCAATTCCTTCTGAAGCCTCCCAAACCAGACAGGAGTGAGATATCCTAACACCTTTTCTTCTATTACTTTTCTCTGTTCACTGTGCTACATGTCTTCATGCACTATAGCACAAAGATTAGTATAGCCAAAAGAAAAGGTTATCACTTTTAAACCTTTCCCGCAGAGGCAAGTCACAAAACGGAAGCAGCCTCACACTGCTAGGGGTTATACATTCTTTGTATTTGAGCAGCAGGTTACAGTATTATGTTTTTGTTAATGGGACAAGTCAGTTCCTAGCATATATGCTAGGGTTTTCTCTTTCCAGGTTTCGTAGATCATGTAAGGAGTTCAGTTCTCTAATACAGCTTCTGAAGTTAAATATCTAATGTTAAATGTTTTGAATAACTTTGTGTATATACACAGCAATTGTTGAAGAACCTACAACTTAAATTTTTTATGTGTGTAAGAAAATACTCAGTTTTGTTTTGGTAATTTTTTTATGCTATAGTTTCCAAATACCATTTTCCTTCTATAATAAACACTTGTGAGTCAGTGTTTGTTTTTTTCCATTCTCCTGTGAGTAAAAATACCTTTCCAAAAGCTGTGCATTACTCTGTAGCAATGCAGATCACAATATAAGAATGAAAAAAGAGAATTTGTGACTGTAAAAACTCAAGTACGAAAAAGATTTGTGTAAATACTTTTATCTTTGTGACACTAATCTTTTGTTTCCATCTTATAACTGTAAAAACAATATTCCAAAACCAATTCTCCTCTCTAATGTAAATAGAAAATTGTTAGAGAAGGCTGCTCTAAGACTGAAAAGCAACCACAAAACAGAGGCATATTCTTGAAAAGCAAATATTTTTGAACATGCTGTGTTTCAGCTTTTCTTCAGTTTTATCTTAGGGATATTTACTTACGGTTTTGATATTGGTGTATATTTCTGTCTTTGAAATCTGATATTTAGAAATTGTAGTGAGTACGATTCCTGAAATTTTGAAACTGAAGTTTAACTGAAGTAAAAAGAATATATACTGTCATCACTTGCCTAATTACATTATCATTCTTTTTGATGCTTCAGTAGTGCCATCACCTTTTTAATATCTACCTTGTTACGTAAAAATAGTGGAAAATATATGTCATAAGAAAACCTAAAATAATATTTCTGTTCAAATAGAACTAGAGGGATTCCTTATCTGCATGGAAGAGTAAAGATTTTACCTTCTGAGGAACTTCCCTCAGTTAGAATACATCTAAATGCTGTCACAGCACCTTTCCAAGATAAAATATTGTCATAGATGTTTTCCTGGAATTCGATGGTACAGAAACATGTTTTCATGGCTTACTGACTCATTTTCTAGACCACCTCTTTAGAAAAGAGCCTCATCTGGGGACAGTAAGTGAGGTTCTAAGATGTCTCCATAGCTGACAATATTAAGCATCTTGCCAAAGGTTTAATTTGAAGACTCTCAGAACTTTGTTAAGTCTGGCATTGTGCATTACAATCACTGTCACCATTAAATTTTGTTTTGAGGGTACCTGGTAAAATGATACTTTCTAATGTTCCTGAAGTATGTTCTACGAACAGATAAAGATAACGAATAGAAAATTTGTGTTGATTATCCTAGAAATTCAAGATACATTTCCATCTTGTCAAAATGAACTGTCAAGATTTGCAAGCAATACAAAACTCAGTATCCCAAGCTTTTTTACTCTTGAAATTAACTTGAACTGGATAAAGGGGTTTGACATTTTATATCTCATTCTGCTTGCTATCAGAGTCATCTAAAGTCAAAGAACTGTGTGATTTGCACCATATGGGCCTGTAAACTGAAAGTTACTGCAGTGTCTTAATGGATGTGGAAAAGAACATTCCCAGTATTGAATTTTGTGAGAGGATATGATACTAGACAAATTTTGCATCATTTCTCAGCAAAAAGTTTGTATTGACATTGGTGATATTCAGTATATTTAGTTACATTCATTTGAACTATTTCACCAAATGCAGGATTTTTGAAGTATTTTAAAGAAATTATATCTATCTATCAAAAAGTTATTTTATATCTAAAAAGACTGGTAGAGGCCTTTTCAAAACAGTACTAAAACCCTCTGAAACTTGTATACTGCTCATATTTTCTGGCATGTGTAATGTAGCAAACACATATTGCATTGAAATATGAGCACCATGGCCATAAGAAATTAATAAAGTGAGCTCAGGAAGTGTTTATTGAGTTATATTTTATCTTTGATTTTACTACGTTTTCCTAGAGTATAAAAAACACAGAGATGTTAATTGCGTGAATCTGAGGATGGAAAGGATGTAGGAAAAATTACATTGTTACCTTCAACTATTCGCTGTTTGATCCAGATTAAGTAGAGTTTTGTTAATCTTGTCAACAGATATTAGCCTATACATGCTTCAGCAGAAATTCTTAGTGATAGCACAACTAACAGGGAAACATCAGTTAAAAGAATCATGATAAGGTCAATATGAATCCATAAATGGTCTTCTTGCCTGAAACAGCTAAAGCTTTAAAATAAGTTAGCCTGTCATACCCTTTTGAATCCTTGAGATTTACTTACATTTTGTGGCAATTATATTTTAAAAGAGGTGTTCTTCATTTAATAATATGTTTCTTGACTGTTGAGTTCATTGTTGACAGCAGAATTCCAGAAGTCTTCAATGCATTATATATTTACTCTGTAACTGTAGGTAGTGTGTTGCCAAATCCACAGCTATCTATCTTTTAAATGACATGTATCACTGCAGTATTACCAGAAGGATCTTGAATTAAAAGGGTTTTCAATCTCTTAAGAAGACTGGGAAAAAAGAAAGAGGATAAAATCCCTGGTTATGTGCCAACATAATGCAGAAACCTTTCGCACTGCCACGTGTAACCATATAAATATATATTACTATAGCCACATTCCTAAAGCTATATGCCATAACTTCCTTTATATTAGCTACATTTAAAATGGTTCTCTATAGGAAAAAAATACTCTAGAACCACAGACATTTCAGAGAATATCTGAATGGTGTGTACATTATATGACATTCAATGACATTATCTTTTCAATGTTTGATATGTTCTGAATAATTGCTAAAGCTATGAATTCAATGAAGGGCAGATCTAATGAAGACCCTAGTAATACAGGCTTAGATGCAGTAATTTGCAAATCTTAGCTAATAAAATTCGGATTGCCTGCTAACAGCCAAAATGTGTTTTATACTAAGATTTCGTGGAAGAAAATAGTCATGAAATAGGTTGTAGGTCTCCATTCTCATAGTTAAGCAATTTTCCCATTAGGTGACAAAGTCACATTCCTTATATGCA
Source organism: Campylorhamphus procurvoides (assembly GCA_013396655.1). Lineage (NCBI taxonomy): Eukaryota > Metazoa > Chordata > Aves > Passeriformes > Dendrocolaptidae > Campylorhamphus > Campylorhamphus procurvoides. The sequence goes on from WBMV01005154.1 coordinate 127,837, forward strand.
TGCCTTGGAGAAGAACTCGAGGATCATAGAGAACTCATTGGAATGACACTTAGCAAATTTTGACAACAAATACTTTAAAAGCTTGTAGGGGATTTTCTAGATCACAATTTCCACCATAAAACCTTAAGCTCAATCAAATCCTTTCACTTGGATCCAGCCCTGTGGATATCAAAATATCACATATCAAAATATAATAAATAGAAAAAAATGAAGACATTGGCTTCACAGCAAAGATAGTACTACTGGTATTATTTTAAGGTCTTTTACAGAGGGTCACTTACAACAAAGCATGGTAGATGCAGAACTATAAAAAATCTTTAGCAGAGTAATGCTTCTTATCCATAAAGAGTGCTGTAATAGTGCTACAAGCCATAGTGCTTTTGATCATTATTTTAAAACATCGCAATATCTATTCATAAAGGCTACTGCTTGATTCACCTCTCCCTAATGCCAGCTTTTATGCCTCTATAACAACTCCGAGGGTTTTCTTTTTCAATTAATTTAGTACTCATGGCAGGTGCCAGGTTGCATAATACAAGGCTCATTACTCAGTCACAGAAGTAATTTCTCAAAGTCTATAGTTTTCCCACTGCTCAGCAGCTGACCTTGCCCTGTTTGGTCTTTATGCATTGATGTAATTGAGGCTGCCTAAAACACAGCCTTAGCTATGAAGCACTAAGGAGTCAAACTGGAAAGTCCATATCTCTGACCAGTGAATGCTCTTTACATTGGTCTATCCATTTTCTTAATGGCAAGAAGAATGACAACCACAGTAACAATTTGAACATATCTTAGCAGCAAGAAACTGCAACACTACGGGTATATAGTTGTAAGTAAAAAAAAAAAAAAAAGAACAGTATCTGACTGCATCATGGGCCATTTTTAAGAGCCAGGCAATACAAAATTCTCCACAAATACATTCCATGGTCTATTCAATGCCTTCATATGCATGAAATGGGACACAATCTGGAATTCATACTTCCTACTTCCTAGGCAGGTAGCCCCACCAGATCCTGGTGTAGATACTGTGTCTCATCAACAACACTTCCTCAGCAATTAAGTGCCCAGCATCAAGTTGGAGAGAACTGAGTTACCAGACGATCAGATCAGACCAGGCCAACCCCTTTCCTCTTTGCTCTGTATACCAATAGAACAGCACACATTGAACGTAGAGATTGGACCACCTTTTCCCGAATAGTAATGTCAACTAAAAACCACTATTTCTTTTAATGGGCTCAGACTCTCTGTGTGTTTGCATGGAGGCTGGAAAAGTCAGAAGACAGTTCTACAGGGAAAGTAGCATAATTATGCTTCTAAAGTATGTGAATACATACTTTTACCTCAAACAGGATAAAAATTTAGTAGGAGACATATAAGACCATTTTATCCTTTGCTGAGCTGTAGTGACTCCTAAAATAAAGATAAACATCTTTTTAGAGGATTTAAAAGCTATTTGCAAAGCTAAGAAATTACTCTATTGCATAATGGCTAGAATTTCCTTACCTTATAAAATACTTCAATATTTGGAAAAGGTGTTTCATATAAGTGTTTTTTTCTCCTAGCACTTAATTTGTATAATTGTATATATACATACATATATATATATATATATGTGTGAGTAAATATCAGTGCTATGAAAAAGATATTTCATAATAATAATCCCAAATGCAAAAATGCAACCCATTTTAAAGTTCCTAATTTTTATTTTTAACCATTTTATATTTAGTCACAAGATACCCCAAATTAATCCTGGTCATTAAATTCTAAAAAAGAATTTACTTTTATGGGCATAGTAATTATTGAATCACAAAATGGTTTGCGGTGGAAGGAACCTTAAAGCTCACCTAGTTCAATCTCTACACCAGGGGCAGGGACAGCTTCCACTAGACCAGTATGCTCAAAGACCCATCCAACCTGACCTTCAACATTTGCGGGGTGGGGAATCTACAACTTCTTTGAGCAACCAGTTCCAGTGCCTCACCACATTAAGAAAAAAATTGTTTCTTATGTCCTATCTAAACTTATTTCCTTTTCATTTGTAACCCTTATTTCTTGCCCCGTCATTGCTGCTCTTGGTAAGAGGCAAATTTGATTTGAGAAAGCAAGAAGACTTTTCTAGTTTATTAAAAAACTTTATGTTAGAAACCAAGCTGTATTAGTTTTAAGTTCCTCAAGGATGTAATGATCAGAAACAATCAATTCAGCAGAGTATCTAAAGACAGTAGTCTCTTTGTTGTCAAGTTTGTTATTTTTAAATATATGTAGGTGCTGTTTATCCTAAAAGGCAATTAAAAATATGAAATTTCAGAAAACAATGACTCAGTCTTTCTTTAGTAAATTTGCTAAGTAGTAAAAGAAAAAAAGTAAAGTCATTTTTTAATTCATATTTTTTTAGCTTGCTGATTAAAATTGTTCATTTAAATCAGTGAATTTAAATCAAATTAATCTGTCCTACTTTAAAGTAATTAGAAGATCAAAGATTCATTGTTAACAATGACATTAAATAGTATTACTTAAAAGGCTGGCTGTTCTATGACTCTCTTCCCAAACTATTTACCAAAAAGTCTTCTCTACTGAAACTATGTTTGTTTATATCAAAGAAGACTTTTTGTTCTGATTTTTATTCCCTGAGGATTTGTTTATTCATATTAGAAGCTGATTTCTTCTTAATATCCTTCATTTGGCTTTTATCAGCATTTTATTCTTATTCTTGTCTTTTAACCTACATCTTAAAGCAAGCATCAGGAGACCTATCATCTCAGCAACGCACTCAACAAAAGTTAGACATTAAGAAGAACTTCAAAGTTTTAACAATGAAAAGTAATCAATTGCTTATTTAATTAGGTTTTTTCCCTAATTCAAGTAAAATTAATTAATGTAATGCTATATCTTCCTCCTACAGTGTACAGGGGAAAGATGTGAATTTACAGCCAAGAGGATTGCTGGATCACACCCTGAAAGAGTTAGAGGCTTCACCAGTGTCACATGAGCGCCCTTTTATGTAAAGAGAAAACTTCTAACTGAAGGGAATTCAGAGACAGTCTGAATTCATGAGAAGTCATGAGTCCACAAGAAAAACTGTTTTGTGGACAGAGGGAGGGAGAGAGAAAAACTGAAAGTGGGGAGGGAGGAATACATTAATGCCATGTCTGGGGACCATAGCTTAGATAGTAATGACTGATTTCTAAATCTTTGAAGAGATATGAGTAGTTTCAGAAATATGTAGGACCTGTAGGCTTTCTATAGCTTAGGTGGGTAACATCATTTGCTTAGAATTCTCACGTATGCTAGGAACTGGGATTAAATTTATAAATAAAAATTGAGCCAAAAATCATAAGACACTCAAGAATTGGGATCTAATGTAAAATCTAGTGATTATATAATTTGAAATAGAACTATAATATCAGATCAAAGGTTACAGGCTTTTTTTTCCCATATGTTTAGGCTTAAAGTTACTTATTTGATATAGTAGATATGCAATTTGTGATGTTGATAATTTTTGATAATTTTCATGTTTGCCACGAAAAGGACACTAGGATAAAAATGCACTGGAAGTACAGCAAGCCACAGGTCCTACCACAAAAACACCAGATTTTTGTATTTCATCCTTTCAAGCTGTACTTCCAAAGGGAAGTAAAGAATAGTTAATGAGACTCTGTTCTCATTAGAGTTATTAGGGTTATGAGAGCCTAGTTTGCAAAGACTTTTCACTTGCTCATTTCCAGATCAGAAGCCCAAATGAACTCTTAACAACCATAAAATAATGGAAAAAATAAAGCAAAACACTAGACTGCTCCTGTTATTCCTTCTACTTTCCCATACTTTGAACTATTGTTCAGCCGACAGTTCTAACAAGACTGCCATTCCTTATGAAATGACTGATGAAAGTGTGGGAAATAATTTTACACTATTACCAAGTAGCAATTTTTGTAATTTCTATGACCATGGCCCAAAATGAAAATCAATTCCAGATCTTACCCTTTGACTTGTCCTTTAAGATCTCACCAAAATTCTGACAATGAATGTGGCATTAATTGGAAAAAGAGCTGAATTTCTCAGATGAGACATTGAAGACCATTCTATGGAGACCATTATGGAACCGTCAGTAGAATGTAAAAAAGTTGGATTGCTTCATCTGTCTGCATAATAGTTGGTCAAATGCACATGTGGAACAAGACTTAAAAGATCACATTTCTAAGCTAACATAATTTATTTTCTAAACAATTACTTTTACTAAAAAAATAAAAGCTGATGTCTTTGAACTGTATTTAATTTTGGGAGTAAGAGAATATCATGAAGGACACCAGAGCAGTACATCTACATTCAACACCTTCAGGAAAAGGACTCAATCTAAGTTTAGACAGTACACTTTAGGAAAGGGCTACAAAACATAAAGAAACTTATCAAGAATGTCCTGACATTCTTGAACAAATTAAAATCTGTGAAGTCTATTTAAAAACTGTGTCATAGGCATGTGTTTTCTTTTATGTAAAATAGATATGGGTCAAGAAAAACATAATAAAGTTCTGTAGGAACTTCTGTTGAAGCAGACAGCAGTAACTAGAATGGAAGAGGACATTATGCATCAGGTGAAGCATTTTTCTTTGTAAAGTTTTTTTACTGTAAACTTACTTACATATCCGCCTTCTACAAATCTATTTCAGGTGTTAGAACCAATACAAGAAGATATCAGTGTTTCAAAACAGATTATATTTGAACAAAAATATACTTGGATGAGCAAGTATTCACTGAGATCAAAGACTGCAACAGCAGAAAGAGTAAGAATAAAGTCATCTAACTGTAACAAAAATACACAGTTCATTTAATACATAGCTTTAGAATTGCAATCTAAACTGATAGAAGGAAATCCTAGATTATTTGAGGGGTATCCCATTACAGAATTTAGCCAATTTACATAAACTAAATTTGTACTGATTTAGTTGAAGTTATTCCACGTTTGTATGGCCAAAGCAATTCCCATGGATTAGGAAAATATTAGTGTTATTCTAGTTTTAGTGTACTCTAGGATATATAAGGAATAAAAATCAGTCTCCTTTTCTTCCATGTATGGAAAATAGTCAAGATTTGCAATAAAAGAGGGAAAGCAAGAATTAAGTTAGAAACAAAACAAAAGAAAAAACAGAAAAACAAACAGACAGAAAAGCGCGCAAACAACCCTGTTTCTTGGCCCCATGAGGGACTTTAATGCCTTTAATTCAAGCAAGTTAAACTCATAATTCCAAAGGAAAGGGAAATGGGAAAGGGAAAAGAGGAAAAAGGAGAGTATATCCTAACTAGCAAGTAAAAGAAAAAGGTAATTTAAGGTTATTTCAGACTGAATAGTTTCAGAGAGACTTGAAGCCAGCTCATTAGCAACTTCGTTCAGCAGGAATTGCCTATTATAGTATTCACCACTGGAACCATGCTTTTTCTCAAAATATTTCAAGAATACTCTTGGAAGTACCTCTGTTGAAGACAATTAATACTACAGTGATTTATTAGTGTAAAACAGGTGAGACCTCAAGGCTGCAAGCTCTAAGATCAAGGGGAAGGTTCCAAGATCACTACATTTCTGAGTCTTATACCGTAACTAAAAATTCAAGAAATCCATTGAGCAAAGAGCACTGTGTTCATCACTTTACACTATTGATTGCAAGTAATTTAAAACATGTTGGTTTAAAGAACTATGAGCTTTTTTTGGTAGAAGTTCAAACATCTGCCAGATTAAAAGACTCACAGAAAATAAAAATGAACTGACTACAAACCGTATGTCTGCATAGGGAGAGAACAAATTGATGAGCACAGAAGAGAGCTTTCAGAAATAAAAATATTTGTGCAACTGCAATTGGCATTTCTTGAATCTCAATTCCATCTTCCCCATGAATGTGCAAGAGTTCCATTCTGACTGGCTTTTAACAAAGGGACTCAGCTCATCTCTTTTCGAACAGTTTTAGGGATTGCAGAAATGGAGTATGTGGGTGTTTAATTTTGGAAAAAGAGAAGTTTAGTTGTACGCATTCACTGTACATAAATTCCAGAAATAAAGCGCACTATTAATATGCAGAAAATGCAGGAGTGAACTAAAAATATGTATGTACAAAATAGAAATGGTAGAAAAGAGCTGAAGACAATGACTTAACAACAGTCAAATAAATAAATAAATAAAGGTCAGATATTTAGAATGCTTTTAAAGTCACTTTCCACCCACTCATTTAGGTAGGCACTTTCTCAGACACTGACCTCTTCTCATTTATTTAATAAATGTCAGATGTCAGAAAGGGTTCTACTCCAAAGGTTCCATAGATATGAGTAAAACAACAAAGTAAGGATCAAATGGGAAAGCATAAAACCAGGAAAGATAGAAAGAAATTATTTATCTAGGAGAAATGCATCTGAAAGGGACTCTGTATAAACTGTATAAAATGGTCTTATCATGTCATTGCCAGAGTTCAGATGATATAATACCTTTTCCTTAGATGATGACGTAGAACAATACCTAAATCAGAAATATAATAGACATATCATCTATATGTTTATCTTGGCCTATATATAAAAACCATATATAATATATATAGGTCATTCATATGTCCATTATGTTTAAATCTCTGACCTCAAACAAAAACAGAGATCAGTTTATTTACAGGATATACCATCCTACTGTGTGCATAAAGGAGAAAAATATTGCTTTGGTTGTTTTTTGGGTTTTTTTTGACATACACATAAAATAGTAAAGTTCAAACACAAACATCTTTTCTTTCCAATGCACACTCTATTTCCTTTGTTACTCATTCTCTTCTAATCCCCTCACCAGATTTCTCTTATTAAAATATGATGATGCTTCAAACCTACAAAGCTTCTGAGTCTGTCTGATTGATAGTGAAATAACAGAGTCCTGGCTGTGTTCCACTTACTCACATGGAATAGTAATCTATCCAGGCAGCAATTTCAATTACAAGAATATAATACTCAGTGAATAAGTTTTATTCCTTTGTAGAAGTCTAGCATAAACTGATGAAACCTTTTCTCACTTTCAAAATAAAACAGATATCATTCTTAGGCAAACATTTTCCAGAAAATGGGTATTTCTAACACAAAGTATGAATCTGAGAAAGTAAGACCCTTGAATTGCAAACACTGATTTAATTCTCTTTCTTCTATAAAATAGTACTCGACATTTTGAGAAAATGAAGTCTGAAATGGAGAGTCACTGCCTGTGCACCTTCTCCTGTTCATATACTTTATTCTCACCTGTACATTTATCACTTTGCAATTCATGAAACCTCCTCAATTAGACTACAGCTTACTATTTTATCACGAATATATTGATATTTAGTTTCTTCAAGAATAAACTACAAGTTTTACACTTAAGGAAAGCACAAAAACATAGTTTATTTCAAAATGTGTTAAGAAAATTGTTTCAAATTTATTTTTACTGTGACATTTTCCAGAGGAGTGCCATTGGGCAAATATGATATCACAAACTGAGGTAATCCAAGAACAGAATGTCTGTGTTGTTAAGACAGCTGAAATATGAAAGTAGGAGTGACCCATGTCAATGATGTTCAAATTGGGAGCTTTGAGCACTTTCTATCCTCAGGACATCAAGTTCTGACTCTTATGAAAGACAAGGTAAGGAGCAAATTTGTGTACATTTATGAGATGAAAGTGTCCCATGAACCACTGTAAGACCCCAAGTCTCAAGCTATAAGTTCACCAAGGGAGTTTTTTTACTTTAAAAAGTATACAATACCCCAACAATATCCACCCTCCGTACATATTAGAAGAGCTAATATGTCTCACCCTAAGAGCGCACACAAAGGCGAAACACAAAACACATTTTCTCAGGAGGTACTTTACCTGTAAACTTTAGGAAATAGATCTTGGCAAAAGTTTAAAAGGTAACATATAACCAGAAGAAAGCATTTTGCAAAGCTATGACTCAGCACATGCTAACCCATGCAACTTTGCAACGTCCAACCCATTTGGTCCCAAGTTACCCAAAATCTCAAGCAACACAGACAGCACGTGTTGCTGTTTTTATGTGCCCTGGCCTACTGTGGCCACCCCTCCACTCTGGAGCTCCACGGCGCGGTGAGAGGTGGTGTTCCCACTGTGTCAACCAATCTAAGGCTGTGTTAGAGGTTCCAGGGGCCATGGGATGGGCAGTGTTCCTGGGATGTCTTTGACTGCTCCGGGATTGCCTCAGGAGTCTAGCAGAGGCTGGCATGTGGGACAAGGGTTCTCTCATTTCTGTGAAATTCTACCTGTCCCTCCCCCCTGCCACACATACAACTGAATTTTTCTGAGCCAATATAATAATCCAGTATGTCACAGCCTCCCCTGGGGATTTTTATACTAAAGTATTTGAATCCTACTTACCTGTGATGGAGGCATTGAGGGTGAAGAATAGCAGGAGGTTGTTTAGCAGAGTCTATTAGTAGTCTATTAGCTGAGCAGAAAGGATATGAGCAGAGATTGTCCTTTCCTCAGCGTTACACACCAGGTCAGTTATTTTTGGTTTGGAACACCCTGTGACTCTGTGACTCTGTGTGTGTGGAGGAAGGGTAGGCCTGGCCCTGCAGACCCATGACAAGCCCTTCCCAGAGCACATGGACTGCAGCCACATGGCTGCAGGAGCCATGGCTGGGCTGGCCGTCAATAAGGTCTGCCTGGTAACCTGCCCACACCATACCCCTGGAGTCCCTGACTGGCTGTGACATCCCTCACTTTGGCTGAGGGGACAGTGAGTGGCCACTGAACTAAAGGTTCCACCTGGAGGGAGTGGCACAGTAGCCAGAGTCTATAAACGTGGTCTCTATTGGGCCTTGGTCTCTTCTCTTTGAAGCTGTCAACATGTAACCTTTTAAGTCATAATTATGTTTTTCTCATCTCTTTTCCTCTCTTTATTCTTTCTTCTCCTAGTCTCTCTTCCTTTATTCTTTCCTTCCTTGTCAGGGTAACCTACATACCTGTTTTCTGTACCTCACCTAAGTGGCATGGAGTCTGTGTTTGCTGAGTGTAACAAAGGTTCTCTATAGCATTTCTCTTGGAGAAAAATGTCTATTTTTTTCTCTGGATGTGAACTGATGGTACCAAAGAACCAGTGGTTTTACAAGACTTCATGTGAGCAAAATCTCTTGAAGCCAAAAATTAAAATGTACACCTGATAAAGTTGGACCAGGTTTTAATACTTGGTAAGACCAGTTCCTTGGTTTCTCTTTTGGTTGAGGGGAAAGAAATACAGGAATATTCAGTAACTTTTCCTGAGCCACAGAAGTAGTTCACAGAGATGTAAGATTTTAACAGCTAAGAAAGGAAAAATACATTAATAAGGAAAAGTCTTGATCCTTTTATTCTTGTTTATTGATGTTATTTGGAGAGCTACATGGTTTAGATTAGTTTTTCTCTGACTCAGATGAGATATTTCAGATCAAAACTAAGAGTTAGGCTATTTAAAATCAGTTAGGGTTAGTTTCCAGCTAATGACACCTGAAGTGTTGCTCTCATCAATTTTCCCAACCCATGCAATTCTCCTGTTAAAGCAGCAGGCTCTTCTCATCTTTCAGTGTAGAGAAATACAGAGGGGAAAGAGGGAAGAGATAGAAAACCTCTCTTACCTTTTCACATACCTTCAGAGATTTTGTGCATTTTTAAGGAACTTTTCAACAGTACCTCAGGTACCACAGAAAATGAGAACAAAAGAAATAAAAACCCCTTTTCCTGGGTCTCATTACATGCAGTTCATGATGAAAAGCTGACCAGCATTGTGAACTAAGGCAAAACCAGTATTTCTAGGTGTAACGAAACACTTTCAGACAAGCACATGGCCACAAAGGTGATTAAAGTCTCCACTTGTTGCCAATTTCCAGAAACTGCATCCCCTGAAACAGATAGAAATTAGTGAAACTCCACTGTGGTCAACCAAGAAATATTTGTCTATTTTTGCAATTCTTGCTTTGGTAAGACTTTTGTATTTCAGTTAAGTCTTCAGACTAAAGTTAAAATAAATTCATTGTGGAATACTTATTGATCTCTAAGTTAAAAATGTAAGATAAATGCAGCTGACAACGAATTATGACACAAGAATATGCACAATGAGACACATCTTCCCCTTTGATAGCAAAACCTAAGCCATCCTTAATTTTTTTCTTTTTTCTCTCTTTTTTTTCCCCTTTGTCATACAACATTTCAGGGTATTATTAGCAACCTACAATTTACACAACAAAACAAATGTTAGCAGCTGTGTCAGTATCCCATATCTGATAATCAAACGTTTTCTCATCAAGTGAGTTGTACAGCTGTGTGATTTGAATAATTAAATATATTTATTTAAATTGACAAAATAAAAACTGGGGGGGGATGAAAAGGACAGTTGTAATGTCAGTGTATCAAAATGAAATGAGATCATTACCACCTTATACTGTAGGAATAGAGGAGGATGAAAACCAACAGTTCAGCCATAATGATTTCATTAGGATATGTATGTGGAGAGATGAAAGGAAAAGATCACTAACAGATTGCTAGTGAAACAGAGTGTAAAAGCAGCTGAATGTGGTAATACTTAGACAAATGAAAGTAGAAATGCTTCAGAAAATAAATATAAACTAAATCTTTTCCTCTGTTTCAGGCAGGTCGCAAGCAAAAGATAAAACACACATTTTGTCAATCCACCTTGAAGTCATTGATCTCTTTTGCACATTGAACCTAATGAGGCAAGTAGGAGAAAATTGTAATGGGTCTTTCATGTGTGTGTTGCTGGACTTGGATTATTGTGAAGAACTAAATTGTGTTTTCTATTGAAAAGTCTTTCAAATAATGGCAGGATGTAATTGCAAATAAGATTATAAATATCTTTTAATGAAGAATTTCTGGGCTTCTTTAACTATAAATATGTATGCATTATGTCAACTATGCAAACACACACACCTTTTTAAAGTAGCTACATAGTATTCATGAATATCACTTCAGACGGGAAATTTTTGGGGCTCTGTTTTATATAGACAAGAAACTGAAACTGGAGAGTTTTTCACCCTCTAAGTAACCCCTTTTTATTTAATTCAGTGGTCTGAAGGTCTATATGAGATACATTTCAGCATTGGCTAAAATATCTTCAGAAGGATTTATAATTTTACATCATATATCTTTGGAAATCATGAGTAATAGGATTCTCATATATGCAGCAAAAGAGTAGATACATAATAATTACAAATGCCAAACTCATTTTTACACACAATCATGAACAAAAGTGTTAGACATATAAACTAAATAGTAAAGTTCTTTATATATAACAGTGTGCTTAAAATGTCTACTAAAATGTAAACTAAGAAGCACATTCCTGAAGCCACCTAGAGAGTAGCCATTAGGAACTGCTAAGTGCAGGCATAATTCTGAGCTTCCCCTGCTTTCTAAAGATTATGCTACATTTCCCCCTTTTCCACTGTTTTCTTGAAACAGGTTTCTAAGCAAGCAGTAGTAACTATGTAACTATGCTTTTAAATAAAAGAGGACGGGAATCAATCAGTGATCTACAGGCTGACATTGCTTATGGCTAGCTTCTCTACCAGTTTCTTTTTGAGGTGAGTGACCCAAAACAAAGAAAAAATTAAATAAAATTAAACCAACAGCAAACAAACAGCTAATCAAAAAACAAACAAACAAACAAAACACAAAAAAAACCAAATAACCAGTTAATAACCAATTACAGATGCGTATATCCATGCATATCTTCATTAGAACTATGAAGGTGCCTGTTGTTTATTTGTAGATCAATCAAGGCCAGAGCTCAGACTCCATCACAAAATCATTCGTACTTTTTGGCTTCTAAAATGTTGTTGAATATTTTTACCTAAACCAGTGCCCAGTTACAATCCAGGGTGTAATAGGGTTTGGCACAGTTCCTGGCAGGAATTATGGACAGGATCATTGTTTTGGAAAGGGCAGCACTGAATATAATATGAATATGAATTATGTAGTACTACTCTAAGACACAGCCGAACACATTTCATGCCTTCATGTCAGGGTTCAAAACAGTGTGTACAAATAAACATGTTTCCTATATAAACCATATATTGCTAGTAGAGCTTTCCTTTTATGTAGTCTCAGACCTTCTTCTTTTCAGGACATATTAACTGGGATTAATAGTTACAGCATGATAATATCTCAGGGAACTTTTAAGGCTTTTGTGCATATGTAACTGTAGCAGCATGAATATTCATGTCCAGGATGCCATGGTGTACAATGCTGTATGAACACTGCTAATAATCTCAGTTCCCTTGATATTTCCGTAGCGTATTGTTTCATTTTCTTCAGTTATACTTTTCAAAGTATTGCTCAGTGCCAATCAAAATTCTTCAGGAACCTTCAGCATTAACCTTGACAGACCTTTCTTTGGAACTAGAAAATTAGAAGGTTTCTGTTTATCAGACTCACCTCATACCCACAAGACCTAGAATGTTTGATTTGCTTTTTTTTTTTTTTTTTTAAGCAATACAATGGGAATGCAGCTAGTCATGCCACTGTGTACGCAGACTCTCCAGACTGCTTCTTTTGCACATCCTGTTTGTTCAAATCCCTTTTTTTTCCACCTGCATTTTCCCTGGCCACTTTGTCATTATGTCAATTACTGACAGAGTGATATGTGTGACATAAATTTAGAAATATGTTCACTTCATTGGTCCTATTATTTTAATGTCAAAATGCAGGTATGAGGAAAACAGCAGCAAGAAAGCTGGATTTTCATCCTCAAAACTGAAAAAGTCAGAAACACCTGAAAAATTCCTTATTTTCGACGTTACTTTATCTCATACAAACAGGGAATTTAATTCAATAACAAAATGTCTGTGACATACTTGTCATATAACTTTATAGTTTTATAATTCCTTTATAATTTTACAGTTGATTAAGAGGGAAACAGACACAGCAGACTTCTTGTTAAAGCTTTTTGCTACAATAATTGTGCCACTTTGTCTGATTGCTCAGAACTTCTGCCATACATACTTTATATTAAAAGGAACTGACTTTAAATTGCTATTATTACTAATATTAAAATCTACACAGATAGACAAATGCACAGTTACATTTATAAGTGTGTGTGAAAAAGCCAATAATTCTGTGATTTAGTGGCTACTGAAATTTACCAGCTTCAGTGAGCAGCAGATTGGACTCTTCAAAAGATGTGATCCAAAGTGATTTTAATATATGTTAGTAAAACTAGGATTTTAATTTCTGTTTTCTTAAATACAGTGTCCTTTCAATCTAGCAGGGCTTTGGAGACTCAGGGTATATAAAATTAAGAGAACTCCAATTTTTCTCCACATATACAAATTGCCAAATGAACAAAACAACAGTGTTCTGGTATTATCTACTTAACAAGGGAAACAACATAAATGAAAACAAAGGCATTTGCTTCAGCACGTAGCAGCAACTTGGATAACATCATACATAGAACAGGGAGTCTGTATTTTGGCCAAAAGTAGATGTCAAGGCTTGGGCACCATGCCTGAAATGCTATTATTAGGTTGGGAAAACAGAGTTACTGAACATGTTACAGTCTTGTCTTCATTTTGCTACATGAGCATATATTAAACAGTGATGTGAAAAGTCTGTGATAAGGCTTGAGGTACTCTAAATTATCACAGTTGATCATAACTCTTTATCCAAATTGTAAGATCTGGCCAGAAGTGGCAGTACCCTAAGCAAGACAATAATGGCTTAGAAAGCTCAGAATCCACGTAATCAAGTTACATTTACATATCTCACAAACCAAGAAATATATATGCATGGATGTTTGAATTTCTGTTGTACCATGTTAATAAACTGTGGACAAAGTGTCCTTCAGCAAGGAATGTAGAAATCAAGGAAAGTATTTAGAGCTGTAAATACTGGAATTTTGGAAACATCCATGTCTTACTGTTTTAAGTTAGGATGCTAAGCAAAAAACCTTTTTGTCCTTTCTGTTCTTGCTCTTCTGGTGTCAAGGCATATTTCTACCTGGTTCACAAAAGCAAACAGCATCAGTAACCCATTCTGTTGTTCTTTCTTAGAAGCAGAATCTGATAGCCCATATTCAAATTTTCTCCACTGGATTACTGTAATATGCTTCATTATCAGCTCAGGATCTATTTGGAAGATATTGTTCTGAAGGGGAAGAATAAAAATAAGTTCCATGATATTTTACATAATATTTTTAAAGGCATATAAAGAAACTGGTTTACAAATTCAGTGTCCATCTCTTCTTCCAAAGAGGATGCTTGTGACTTCTAAAGCTCAAAACAGCTTCGAGCATTGCACTCAGAATAGGGTTTTTTCCCAATCCCACCAATCCTTCCAATGAATCAGAAGAGAATTCCAAATCTTATTAAAGGAGCAGAGAGAATGCTAGTAGTTAATTTTCCATAATGTTCCTGTAGCTGTCTCCTTTCTTCTTCAAGAATAATCTAAAAGTGTTGCCCTTCTCAGATTTTTACAAAGCCAGTCATATCAAACAGATGCATGAATAGGGCTGAGATTTGTTGAGGAAGAGGCTTCATTCTGGGAGCTGGAATGGCTGGCAGTTTACATTGTCAACAGACTTTTGCTGATTGGTTGTTATATTTTGGCTAAAATTTGTTGCTGATTTTTCTCTATGCTTAGCGATTATGTTTTTTTATTAATTGGTCACAGGAAGCCTGATATCTTACACGAATTTTGAAAGATCATTTCTGCACTGTAGATATGAAAATACTACCTGCTCATTCACATTATGCAATACTCTGAGAGAATGCTCGTATCAGACTGAAGGGTAGAGGATTCACACATGTGAACTGCAACTAAAAGTGATCATTAAATTAAAGAGTCCCTTGGCCATGATATAACATTCCAAGTCACTTCCATGCTGTTCCCATGTTATAATTCTTAGGTATATTAATTGTGAGGGAGGTGCTCCCTGTAGGCTATTGAAACTTCAAATTTAGGACCTTAGTCAGGCAAATGTCTTATAGATCTTCAACTGAATTTTCCCAGGTAGTTTTCTAACAAAGGTTATCCTTCTTATATGCAACAAATGCAGAAATTATCATATATGCATATATCATGTGAGGTATCTGATCTCTCAGCGTATCAGTGCAGTTCTGCTGACATTACACATGACAATATCCAATTTAATTTTATTAGTCAATAGATGTTTTTCATTGGCATCTGGATGTTAAGGCCTCTTCCTGGAAGTAGAAATTATTCTTATGACCTCAGATTTTGAGTTTAATCACACACCAAGGCCAAATCAAGCCTTTACAGAAAGCTGTTTGATAATTAATACATTTGATACTTTCATTATTTTACTGGCACCTCAAACAAATAAGATAGAACATAAATGTAAAACTCTAACCACTAGTCTTTAAAATTCCATTAAATACAATTAGAATAAACCTTGAAAGAGTTTATGGGAGGTTATTGACTCAGTAAACATGTTACACATCATAAAGGAAAAGTAGGGGGAAAAGATGGAAATAAGATAAAATAATAATGCAAGGATGTAAGAGTCATTATCTTGATCCTATTAGGTCAGTATTGTTTTACTGATGCTCACCAGTCCCTCACACTTCAGAGATGTTGTCTAGTTAGACCTTCAATATGTAGAGATCAGTTTAAATCACAGAGCATCACTTTCTTTTTTCATTTTTTTGGTTATTGTTCCTTAACTGTTCCTATTGACCCTTAACTGTCATTAACTCTCAATATTTCTGCTATCCACAGTTTTGAAGCTTGCTAAATCTTGATTCTTAACTCTGTGGGATACAGGACAGTTTATACAGTAATTTACAGACATGTCAACATGGTACTCTAATTTAAAATCCCAGAAGAATGAGTATGGAAAGGTGGAGATGGAGCATAAGCTCTGTATCCTGTTTCTTTCTTCTTCATCTTTTCTTGATAACTGTTTTCTACAATTGCAGGTACAGAAAAACGTCCACAGGAAGAAAACAATTCACAGTGAAATAAAAAAAGAGATGTCTAAGCCCACATATCTATTGGGTTTTGAGACAGGCATAGCATCAGACTTTGTTTTCCTTTCCATCCCGCTATCCCACCCCCTCCCAAAAAATAGTTTAGCAAGAAAAAACATACACTAGGTTATTCTGATTTCACATACACCAACACTGCTGTAATTGCAAAGACTTACATATTTCAAAATTACCTGGCTAGCAGAGTAGATATAACCATATACAAGAAAACTCAAGGGTACATACAAATGTATTCTACATAGAATTCTTTCCTAAAAATAATATATTGATTGCAGTTTATTATTTGAATAATTATGGAAAACATTATAAGATGGTTTTTATTTTCTAATTTGAAATGCTCTGCAGAAATGTGTTTTGTTATAAAATTAGTAAAGTAAAAGTCATAATGGTATACACACAGGTGCATATATCCATATGCACACATACCTATATGTGATATCAATCATAATTTTTATGTATTTTAATTTCAGAAATTTTGTATTCTGAAAACTGCAAGGTTTTTTGATAATGTTAAACTTTTTATGTCTTAAAAATATATTTAAAGATATTTTACTATGGGTTTTAACATTTAAAGTCTGCACAAAATATTTGTATAAGTTTGCTGATCTTTTCATCACACTTTTTTTCACTGCTTCTGTGTATGATTTGGCAATGCAAAAATATAATGACCTTACAGTCTAAGTGACTTTTCCAAGCAGTGAAACTAGTGATTTCATGGGATGACTAAGTTCAAGATTCTATCTCCTTGAAATTTGTTTCCAGGATGTTAACTGCAAAGCAAGTTATATATAGCAGTAAATGCATGCTTAATTTGTGCAGAAATCATGGTGTGATGAATACAATTAAGAGCCTCGGAGGGAATAATTATATTACTGCATAAAGCTGGTGGATCTCAAATTGCTTGGTGCCTGGACTTTAAATTGGCCCGTGTTCCTGTTGTGAAAGTCATTCATAGTAGTAACAAAACTGCAGTCAGAAATAGGGTAGTTTCAAAGTCATGTAAGTATATTTACTCATCTGCTGCAAATGACAGAGCCTACAAAATGGAAGCAGAATTTAGAAATAAATGCATAAAAATTTAATTCCATTAAAGACATGTGCAATCAATTATGAAATTAAAATATAATAAACAGTGTACATCAAAGTGTTGTTTCATGCAACAAAATGTCTTACAGAAATTATAAAATCTTAATGGTTGCATTTTCTTCCATAAATGCACAAGTAGTGTGTTGTGGTTCTTCGTTGTCTTTCCAGTCTACCACAGGTACTTCCAAGAGGCTCTAATGAAGATCTGTAATTGAATTAAAAGCTACAAACATAGCATAAGTCTAAAATTTGACTAATAGACAATTGCCTCCTATGGGACAGTAAGATTCCTCCCCAATGGTGTTTTGTAACCAAGGTCAAGAATTATGGGACTGGATTCTGTCATCTTAACAGCCAAGCATTATTCAATGAGCTGACATAGGGTTGAATGACCTAAAGTGTTTTTCATAGTAAAGGTAGTTCTGTAGCACAGATAGTTGCTCAACTTCTTTTTTTCCACAATTATTGAAGATCTAGTAATAGTCTTGTAAGGAGTGCATTTGACTTTGTGATCTAAACCAGAAATTTCTGAGACAAAGATACATCAGCTGCTGCAGCCCATTTAAGGTTTGAGGCTTTTGAATTTATCCAGCTCCTTTCAGCATTTGGGAACCATTTTGCTATTCTTCTATTTGATTTTATACTTCTTAAACACACTACAAAAAAACATGAAATTGTGTATGTTGCACTAGAGAAAAAAATATATAGTGACTAGTTCTAAGGTCAGTAGCCTTGAAATATTACCCAAGGGAGAAAAAAAAAAATTACCGAGATCTGAAACTATGGTTACGATCTGAAAATAAAGGCTATGGGCATTATTCCTGAACTCTGGTAAGTTTTCTTTTCCCTGGCCAGTATTTTATAAAACTCTTATTTGGAAACTAGGCATCATTTACTCTTAATACAATGCTAGTCATTTGAAAAAAGATAATGTTGCAGTGTATGCTTCATCAGGCTCTCTCTTTATGTGAAAAGATTAATGCATAATTTTAAGTACCCTTATTTTTAGATAATGATATAGAACACAGGTATTAGTAGTCTAGAGATAAAACTAGAGTAATAAAACATAACTCAAGGTTTGTGTACCCTAAGACATCATGTTGATGCTGCTGATGCAGTGATAACAATGAGAATACAATATGTCTCTTACCTATAGCAAGATTTTGTAATGTTTTCCATTGCCATTACTCTGCTTCCCTCACAAAATTGATAGTGGATGAGAAGTTAGTTCAGGACTTCCTGTTAGAACTTTTCCTCTACGAGGTCAAATTTGTGATTTGTTAGGGTTTTATGTTTCTATAAAACTTTTATTCAAAATGTGTGCTATGGTAAAGGAAAGCCTGTGCCAATTTGCCTGAACTCTCCTTTCAATACACTGGAAAGTGTGAAATATACAAGCATTCTACTGAAAAAAAAAAAATAAAATCATCTTTGTGTTGGAGAGGATGTCCAGTACAATGTAACATCCATCTTTATGCCTAAAATCTCATTTTCTCTCTTCCCACAACCTCAAGCTACAGTCCTTAGAGAAAGATGAATAGAAATTACCTTGTGCAGCATCCATTTAATCACTGTTTTAGTCAACACCTTTGCATGGATAAAGCTTGCATCCAATGGGACTGCTAGGATAAAAATTATCTCCAGATGACCTGTAGAAGCTGCATAATATTGCAAGTAAACTGTGCTTACAACTAAGACTTCCTTTAAAGTCAAATAAAATCAAAGGGAGGGCCACACATTAGCTGCCATATTGATTACAAGGCTTCTATAAACCACTACTGGTAACTCAAAATGAGCACAAAGGCTACTTTAAAAATATAGAGGATACTTTTCTAAATTCCTTCTCTTTTTAAACTAATTCAACTACAAAGTAGACACTTTCTAATGATACTTTTTAAATAAAAGTATTTTCTAGTAATACATATGTTAATAATCGTCTTCTGTATCTCAGTGTAGGATAGTTCTTGCCTTCATTTCTGAAAGGTATTCACAGTGCCCAGATGTTAAACTGTTGAAATTTCTTTTTGAACAGTAGCATCTGGCTTATTGGCAGGCTCTACTTTTTCTTTTGTTGGCTTGACTGCAGTTGTCTTTAGGCTGTGAAATGATTAGGATACTGATGTGATATCTTATTCACTAGAATCCCATTGCTTTTACCTAACTCATAGTTTCTGTTCTGTAACACTTCCAAAAAAAAATCTAAATAACAACAGAATTTCTCCCAAAGATTTCTGTGTGATCTGAAAGCAATGGGAGGGGAAAACCAAAATGATTTCTCCAAGGATAAGGCAGAATGGATGCTTTGCAGGAAAAACTGTGAAAGGGATGACAAAAAAGGTAAAATAACTAATAGATTTTTTTTTATCACTATAATGCCATTCAGATTTCTAGCATAATAAATTTCTTTTTGAAAAAGTTTTTGGTAAAATGCTTTATTTTCTCCTTAAACAGGATTCACGTTATTTATTACATGAGTTAGGATCCTCCTTTTGTCCTACATATGAAACATAATAGAAAGCATATAAAATTTTAGAACTGTATAGTTTCTTAAGGAGAGAAGCAAGAGTGGACAAAAACATATTACCTACTTTTTTTAGTAAATTACCCCCCATGTAGAGATATTGATATGTACTCGGCTTTTGACACAAAAGGAAAGACTTCCTTTTGTATATACAGTCTTTCCTCTATGGTCATATGCCTCTTAGCCTGAACTTCAGTGTACAGCCTTTTAAATTACTGGTTGATTTTTATCTAATGATTTTAAGAAAAATACTTTGTTATTCATTCAACTTCTGAGCTGATATGTTGCAATATAGTCTCAAAAATATCAATGATGTTGTAGGTTTTGTCTGTGGGGTGAAAGGAGCTTTGTTCCTACATATATAGATCCTTTTAAAGATTGTCTTGAAGACTTTTTTCCTTGGTCCTATTTAGCCTATGAACATTTCATTCAGTTATTTTGGAAGGAGATATAAAATTCTGGCATATGGAAGGCAGTTTTTGTTTTCTCACTTATGAATATTCATACAAACAGCAGATTTAGCTATCAATACTGTCCTCTTTTAGTCTCATAAACTTAATCTGAGTTTTTAATCTGAGCTTGAAAATTCTGTGATTCTCAGACTGCATTTTGGATCCAAATTGCCATCTGGCCATACCTCTGTTATATAATACTAGAAAAGATTGAGTCAATGTAAGTAAAGCAGATGGTAAAAGGTGCCTGCTGACCAAACAGAAGCAGTGGGACTCAACCTGGATGGGTCAGCCTATTTGCTATAGATTTTGGTGCTACTGTATATCATATATACACATATACATCTCATATATATTACATATTATAGCTTTCTTTACATAACACTGTTGAGATGTTAAAATATTTGGTTTATATTTTTGTGTAGAGTCTACATGTCACCTCCTTACTTCAGAAATTAATGTAATTGGAGTTATTTTACTTCAAATTAAATATCTTTTGTAAAGATACAGGAGCATTACTTGATATATATCCAATTTGTCTTCCAATTTATGAAAGTATAATGATATTGCATCATTTTTATAAAGTTAATCAAGACTTTAATAGGACAGCTATGTTACTATTGAGTTGTTTGGGTTTTTTTAACTATAATGCATGCCTTCAACAAGATTATGCAGTGTAACAATGAATTCACTAATTAGAAAGTTATTACTACTGTATAATGAGCAGAAATGCTAGCTTTGTAAGTTGCATTTTTAAGATGCTTTCAAATAAACGTAAAAAATTTTAAAATATACATCAATAGTTAGAGCAGGGTATTTCAGGGGTACAGCAGGGTACTTCTACAGGCACTTCATCTATTTTACTTCCCCTTTTTTCATCTGATGATGTATATTTCCATGTATGTAAAATAACCATAGGAGGACTTCACTTAATACCTCTGTGTCTTGATAATCTCTAACTTGTTTTGCATACATGTGAGAAGCTCATGCCAAAGACCAGGAAAAAACTGTCAGGTTTGGTTGAACAAGGCGGTTTGTTATATATTTTTAAGCTTGTTTCAACTTTCAGTTTCACACGACAATTGAAATCATATTTCATCTCAGAGCAAAAGCAGAAAAGGTCATATGATTAAGAAATAGAAACATGTTTAATATTAGGAAGTGCAAATACTGACCATATTAGAAATTGTGCTCCTTTTTTTTTTTTACTAATGAAGAACATAAAAATACAATCACATCAGCCATATCTCACTTTTTTATCAAATTACTTAACGAGTTTCCTCTTTTTTTCTGGTTGCAGAGAGATGAAGTAAAAATTGCTCTTTTGAGTAGAGTGGATCTCACTTTCAGATTGGAGACAGTTGAATTTAAATACCTAAGTTTAAATTTTCATCTCTGAACAAAGTGTTCAAATGTCTATGAGGGGTAATACAGATCTACTTACTACACTAAGTACTAAAAGATTTTGGACAACTATTTAACCCACCTTTAAATAAATATATATATTTGCACTTCCCTAAGTCTAATTTAAGTATTGTTCAGGTATCTGATATCCTTTTGTGGTAACTGAGATATCTGAATAAAATAGGTAAATAAGAGAGAATCCTCATGAGTCATTTTAGAACCCTAGTTTTGGGTCAAACAGGATACAATAGAATTGCTTGTCACGTGGAATAGGTATGTTTTATGTCAACTGCTTTCTTACAATTAGCATGCGCTCACTCATCCTTATGTAGCGTCCTTTGTATCGGTGACAGCCAGTCAATTGCTCATTTAATTACTGAGTGTAATTACAGCAAGTTAAATAAGAGGCCAGCTTTTAGATCTACATAGCACCAAAATGCACTAAGAATATGATAAAGCACCAAGACCTTTTTTAGTAAAATGTCCTGTATTGTGTAGAGTATTTCCACTATACGCATTACAAGGGTCATATTTTTCATTATACATTTTATGTAGGCACAAGTTCCAGGAAACAATGAAGCAAGTTATCTCTGCACTTTTGATTTGAGATCCTCTCAAATACTTCAGCATTTCACAGGTTCTTTTAAATGGCAGAGTGAAAGTGGAAAAAGGTATCAGTGGCTCTAAGGTCTAATTTTGTACTTGACATATAGGACAAGGTATTACATAAGAACTGCCTTTAGTTTCTGCAGTCCAAATTAGGCAAACTTTAGAGAGGGAAAAACTCTTTTTTTCCCCTTAATCTGAGCTCACATATGGCTGGAAATTCCAAAATCACCCACCATCTTGCATGATAAAAACCAGAAAATAGATAATGAAAACAAAAACTTTATGCACTTTTTTGCTTTTCTGTATGGTAACTTCTGAGTGATGCATTATTTTTTTTGTCTGTTTGGGGAGGAATCTAGATGTGAGTCATACTGTTTTAAAGACTTGCTGTCTTGTTTTGGCAGACAGGAGCAACCCTGCACTGCTGTTTCCTGAAAGATGTTATTATAATGGACATTACTCCAGTGAATTTGGCAAGCCTCGCAAGTTGAGAGAGATGCTGCTGTATCTTTTGGCACTAGCATGCAGATTAGACTTGCAGTTCCCTGATGTCTCTTTTTCTTTCTTTTTCTTTTTTTCCTTCTTTTTTTTTCCCCCCTTCCATTTCCTTTTCGTTCTTTTTTTTCCCCCTGTTTTCTTCTGCCTCGCCCCCCCATTTTTTTCACCCTACTATTATCATCATCACAAATAAGGATGATCTGAACCCATAGTCCCAATCTTAATTTTGCTTGTTTGTCATATAAATATACTTGAACTTGTTACTTGAGGCCTAGGAAGGGCTGCTCAAAACAATTCTGTATATTTCTAAAAGAGAAACTGAAGAAAATAGAACCAGTTTTGCCCCTGTGACTGCTTTCAGGAAACTCCTAGTTATCCCAGGGTCTACCTTTTTCTGTCATCCTTATTTGGGTAAATAAATAAAATATTAGAGAAAAAAATCAGACTCTTCTGATCATTATTTTAGCCAGATTTCCTCTTTTTTAAAAAAACCCTATAATAAAATATATCCTTCCAAATTTTATTAATAAAATTTTTTGTCACATTTGCCTGTCTCTTTTTCATTTTCCTCATCCTTCATAAAACCCAAGAAGACATGAACATTTAAATTAAAAAAAAGCAAAACATGGCATTTGTCACCAATTACATACTTATTTTTCCTTGTAGTTGTAATTGTGATGAATGCAAACTATATATCTGTAAATTCTGAAAAAAATAAAGTCTTTGTGGGTATATTCTTAGTAAATTATACTATGGGCCCTGGGATTTTCTTATTTCCAAATTAGACATTGTTAAAAATCATCATTATTCTGTTCTAACATACCCTTGCAGTAAAACCCTTTGCAGCTGCAAAACTTTGTCATACAGAGGCTCCTCAGAGATAGGAAATAATAATCCAGCTGTTTGTGATAGGGAAGAGTTTCAGTGACATATGAGAATATTAAACTTATTGTCCTTCCCACCCCCAACTTCTTACATAAGAAATAAGGGTTGCAACTATATATTCAAACACAGGCCAACAGCATATTCAAAAAGGTGAATTGCAATAAAAATATCAGGTAATAAATAAACATAATTCTTGCACAGATTTCACTCCCTAAATATTCCACAAGCATCTTTTGCTTTGTGCATTTTGTATGGCAGCAAAATTGCCCCCAAAACATAGTAATCACATAAGACAGGTCATTGTAATGTTATATGCCCTAGACACAATAAATCTGTATCATATTTCCTATTGTATCCACAAGCACATGTGCTTAAATATATACTCGTGTATGAGGCGGAAAAATTAGATAGAACCGGATGAAATGTAATACCACACATCAAAATAATACTTTGTTATTTTGGGGAGTTCTGCTTTCATATTCATGATTGAACATTTCTGAATTTGCGGATAATATGAAGGACGATTTTATGCAAAGGAAATTTTTTCTGAAAGAAGCTTTTCTTGCAGTGAATGATTTTGGTTACATTATCTGTTTGACTCTTGAATCCACTTCCAAACAAAAGCATAGCTCTACAGGACTTATTAGACAGGGATGCATTTCAAGGAAGTTCAAAGTTAAGGATCTTGGTGTTCACTGAGAGTGTAAAAACATGGGAAAGTTTGGCAGGTTCTGATAATAACCAGTAACTGACACCTGTTACGGAATATAGAAATAAGTAGTTACCTAAAATCACTATTTTTTTTGCTTGATTGTTCTATAAGGTTATGTCCCTACACAAGTATTTTATTGGTGTTAAACCTTCTGTCACCTTCTGTTACTCAGCAGCTGGTACAAAACTCTGCTCCCTGGAGTACAGGTATAAAAAAAGGCAGTCACCTGGAATATAGATTCATTTCACCGCACCACAACTTTTATCCCTGATAATAATTATAAAAAAATACTATCCATGAGAGAGAAAACTTTTCTACTAAAAAAAAAAATAAAATCATCATTCAGCATAGAAGTAAATTAAACA
This sequence comes from Campylorhamphus procurvoides, assembly GCA_013396655.1. NCBI lineage: Eukaryota > Metazoa > Chordata > Aves > Passeriformes > Dendrocolaptidae > Campylorhamphus > Campylorhamphus procurvoides. The sequence continues at coordinate 152,367 of WBMV01005154.1, forward strand.
ATAAGTTCATCACAAAGAATAGTAAATTCTGTGAGATTTCAGAGTTTGTTGCCACGCTATTCAGTTACCTAAAGAGTTTGATGCCCAAACCTCCTGAGGCTTCATTTTCTTCTTGAGTGTTTAGGCAATTCAGACTGACTGAAGGCATTTCAACAGAATTTGTCTGGATTAAAATGCAATTCAAACTGGACCAAGAACTACAGCAGAGCTGCACACTATGCACAGACATTCTAAAACTGACACTATGAGAGTGTGCCTGAGATAGAAAAGGTGATGTTGAAAAGCATTCAGAGTATTACATTTTCCTTTCTGGGAAATGGATTCCCTAAAATATTGGATAGCCTCCACTAAAACAGCAGAGGAATCAATCTAGAAAATTACAGAACAGCAAGTTTAAATTCAATAGCTAGTAAATTGCTTGAACATTTATTAAACCAGTCAGTGTGTAAGTACCTAGAGGAAAGCAAGGTGATAAAAAGTAGGCACCATATAGTAGTCACAGAGAAATCATGCCAACCTAACTATGTCTTACTTTTATAAGCCTTAGTAAATTAAGGAAATGTTGGCAACACACAGTAGATCTCGACTTAAAATCCTGGACAGTATTCTCATGTGGCAATTAAAACATAAGGAGGTTGAAATACTGCATTGTGAAGATACAACCAACATCAAGATTGACATAAACAAGTAATGATTCCACTTCATTCCTAGATGGCAGGAACACTGATGGAATCATTTTCTTCAGAGAAGTGTTGTGATTTTTCTTTTTAATATTCTGTATATTTTTTAAGTTTTCCTCATTATTTGCTAGTAACTGAAAAGACTGTGCATTTGTATTCAAAGGGAAATCCCTTATGTGTACACGCATTTTCCATTTGTTTTAGTTGAGCAAAATCCAAAATTTAATCTTTACCTCAAATTTCCTCTCACATGGAAGAGAAATAAGTATACTTCAAATATGGAAAACAGTGGCAAAACCAACTCACAAACCACTTTATAATATTGCTAGCACAGAGATGAGACACCTGCCCAGCCCAACTCACTGTCATTGCATACATCAAATACAATGGACTGTATTCACATAGAATTAAATCAGAGTTTATAAATAAAAATCTCTTATCCTCACTATTGGTTGTCTATGAATTGTAGAGGTTTCCCAGTTTTAATAAAGAGAGGTACAGGAAGTGTATTCCTTGGACACAGATGGACTGATATAATACACAGTTGTGTGTTGCAGTCCATCTCCTTTATCTTGCTTTCCAGCATCTGCAAAATGTTCCTAGAAACAAGAACTTAGTGAAGAGACAGTCCAGACTTCTACACATGGTTTTATTAGTTCTGCATAAGCCAGACCTGAATTAAGCCATTTTGTTTTTACATCTGTTCATTGACACTTGAAATCTGGACATTTTATTCAGTGGAGAAGGCTTTTAACTCAATCTTAATAGTGTGCTAGTCTGAAAAATCATCCCATCAAATCACTCAGAAACATCCATTGTGCCAGGTAAAATCTAGCAGAAAACAGAGATCAGTCCCAAGCTGGGGGTAATAAGACTAGCTAGAAGGCGGCCTTCTCTTCATCTGTGGCTCTGTGCTACAGGTACCAGAAGGCATATTAGTTTTCATACAGTTCCAGATCTGGCTTGTCTCTTAAATTCAAACTATGCTGAAGCTAAACTTCAGACACAAAATCACTGCAGGATGTAGGAGTCAAGAAAGACTCAGCAAAAGGCACTGGATTTATGTGACACTATAGGGTAAGACTTTTCAAATTGTAAACAGATTTGTTTATTATATACAGGTGGTTATTATTATCTAAGTGGTGGTTATTATTTATGGAACAGGCTCTCACTATAGTCAATGGAGGTAGAGTCATGGAGTCAGCACAATCAGTACAGCCTGCAGAGTGCAGCCTGGAGCAAAGACTAATAGATAAGTATCTCTCCCAACTCTATCAATTAAAACCCATAGGAGTACACATGCAGCAGCAGCAGCAGCAACAGAAACTAAACTAGGATAGAAATGACACTAAAATGCCTATCCCTGAACAACAAAATCCTTTCCCTTACAGGGAAGTAGAACTCAATAAACGTTTAGAAATAGAGTCCTCGTGTAGACATTCACATTCAGAGACCTACATATTGGTGTCTACAACCTCATTTTCTCACACATACACTGTGGGGTTGCATTTACATTACAACAGAGGCTAGCAATACCAGTTGAAATGCTCCAGATTTTCCATTTGACCCATGACTACCACAGCAGAACAGAAATGGCTCCTCTAGATGGTGTGTCACATGTGTGAACTGTTGTATCAGATACTCTAGAGTGCCTCAGCTGGCAAGTCCTTTCTGCATACAAATGAATCAAGCCAGATTTATCTTCATACAAGTTCACCTATACTCCAAGGAAATAAATAGGCACTCTAGGGTACAATCCATCTCTTCTCACTTAGACATCTAAATACATCAGACAAATCGTACTTCAGTATTTCCTATTTCTTTCCACTTAGAACTTATTTTCATGACATTCCTCAGAGCTTCATAGCAGCACTTTTAATGCAGCACTCCTGACTCACCTTTGCCTCAGAAAATGCAAAGTTTGCTACAGGCTATAATACATTTGGTTTCTGAACTGACAGTTTAGAAATACTGGCATGCCAGAGCTGGTTTGGGCATCCATCCAACAGTTTGTCGCATGGGCACCTGACCTGCTGAAGATATTTTGTATTCAGATCGTTTAATCACATTTTGTTTTAAGTAAATTAGCCCACTGGTCCCTCACATGTTATATCCATTACCTAGATTCATCTTGTGATGTTAGTGCTGTTAAATTGCCAGTAGCTGCTCTTATTCTCTTTGAGGTTATTAGGACTTAGACAGCAATTAAGCAATATGTCGACTGCACTAGTGTTTCAACATACAGCATAAGAGCTTATAAGAAGATTGAATGTAGCTCCTGACTAACAGAGCATGTGGTTACATATTGTATCATAGATGCCAGTATATGAAATCATTTTCCCAGGACAATTTTATAAATAAGGTAAAACTTCAGAGAATGTACTGAAAACATTCTGTTCTGAATTTTGCAATGAAAATTGATTCATAAGCAATTAGGACCAGAATCAGTGCCATTTACATGACTCCTCAGGTAAAGCTCATTCTCATTCATCTCTTCAGGTGATACAATTACAGCATCAAAAGCAGGATTCTACATTGGGAGAAGCACTAATGCCATGAACTTGTTTCACGTAGAGAGTGGATAGAGAAATTGTGATAGTGAGGAAACTGACAGGGAAGCTGGACTGGATGATAGCAAATGTTAGCAAAGAAGCTGATAGCTAAATGGGAGTGGGGTGTCAGGAATGTCACAGAATCACAGAATACGCTGAATTGGAAGGGCCCCACAAGGATCATTGAGTCCAGCTCCTAGCCCTTCACAGGATCATCCCCAAGAGTCATACCATGTGCCTGCTGCACAAAATCTGCCACCATTTTAATTCCACTTGCACACATAATGCTTGGAGCAGGTGGATGGGATAGTCATGTATTTTAAGCATTTTCAGTTGTCTGAAAGCCATTAATTTTAAGTTTGTTTATCCATAAAGTCTGGATGTATGAGAATACAAACCATCACTGCAGAGAATTTAAGAAAAAAAAAACAAAAACCCTTTAGAATTGCTAAGTGTTTTATTTATTAACTGCAGCCAATATACAGTAGAGCGACCTTCTGCCTGTCCTTGCTGCGTGCCTAGTCAGTGGACACAGAAAGGAGAAGGGATGTGAAACTGGAAAGCATATGCTAAGCAGAGAACATACAGATGGCAAAAGTATACTCAGAATGAAAAAGAAAAAAGGATAAGGATCTCAGGATGATGGAAAAGAACAATGTATAGAGGAGAAACAATGTACTGCATTCCTCTGCTTCTGGGTAGCTGTGCACATATGCTAATCAGGTTTTAGCATGAATAGGAATAATTTTTTTCCTTATTGAGAGATATATATTTCCATATGAGACATTATTCACCTTCTCTTCAAGAGTTTGGGAAGCTATAGTCGTTTCATGAGATGAATTTTTTTACTGAAGTGAACAATGCAAGCAACCACATAGGAAGGACTAATGCAGAGTATTATGGAAAAACATTTTCAAAAAAGTGAGAGATTAAAAGGTTTGTGATGAACACATGGTATGACTCTTGAGGATGGTCCCAAAAGTATCATCTAAACACCTCTCGAACTCTGTCAGGCTTGCTGCCATGACCACTTCCATGGGGAGTCTGTTCCAGGGCCCAACCACTCTCTCGGTGAAGAACCTTTTTCTAATATCCAACCTAAACCTCCCCTGACACAACTTCAGGCCATTCCCTCTGGTCCTGTCACTGGTCACCGCAGAGAAGAGATCAGTGCCTGCCTCACAAGGAAGTTGTAGACTGGTATAAGGTCTCCCCTTAATCTCCTCTTCTCCAGGCTGAACAGACTAAGTGACCTCAGCCATTCCTCATATAGCTTCCCCTTCAACATCTTTATTGCCCTCCTTTGGATGTTCTCTAATTACTTAATATCTTTCTTATATTGCAGTGCCCAAAACTGTCCACAATATTCAAGGTGAGGCCACCCCAGTGCAGAGCAGAGTGGGACAATCCCCTTCCTTGACCAGCCTGATGCCCACCAGGACAGGGTTGGCCCTCCTGGCTGCCAGGGCACTGCTGACTCACATTCAACTTGCCATCAACCAGGACCCCCAGGTCCCTTTCCATGGCACTGCTTTCCAGCATCTCATTCACCAGTCTGGACACACACCCAGGGCCGCCCCATCTCGGGTGCAGAATTTGGCACTTTCCCTTGTTGAACTTCATATGGTTGGTGATTGCCAATCTCTCTAATTTGTCAAGGTCTCTCTGCCTTCAAGAAAGTCAACAGCTCCTCCTGGTTTTGTGTCATCTGCAGACCTGCTTAGTATCCCTTCCAGTCCTGTATCCAAGTCATTTAAGAAGATGTTAAAGAGCACAGGGCCCAGGATGGAACCCTATGGAACACCATTAATGACAGGTCACCAGTCTGATGTCACCCCATTCACTATTACCCTCTGTGCTCGACCCATGAGCCAGTTGCTCACCCACCACTTGATCTATTTATCCAGCTGTGTGAAGGACATTTTGTCCAGAAGGACCATCTCCTGAGAGAGATAGTATCAAAAGCTTTACTGAAATCCAAAAAGATTGCATCAGCTGGCTTCCCTGGATCAACTAGGTGAGTTACCTTTGATAAGCAAGACTTTCCTCTCATGAAGCCATGCTGGCTGTGACCTATGACTGTGTTGTCTTTCAGGTGTTTTCCAATACCTCCCAGAATAATCTCCATAACTTTACCAGGTACCGAAGGGAGATTGACAGGCCTGTGGTTTCTAGGGTCCTCCTTCTTGCAAATCAGGACAGCATAACCAGCTTCGAGTCAGGTGGGACCCCTCTGGATTTCTAAGACTGCTCACAGAGGTTGTGTAATGCCATCAACCAGTTCTTTGAAGATTCTGAGATGAATCACATTAGGGCCCATAGATTTGTAGGGATCCAGCTGGAGTGACACATCCCACACAATTTTTGGGGTTGCCTGGCAGGTGATCATTCTCACAGTCATGGCTCTCTAGCTCAGGTCACTGAGATCCCTTTGGTCATTCATGTTGAAGACAGAGGCAAAGAAAATATTAAACGTCTCTGTCTCTGTCCTTGTTTATGAGGTGACCATACTCATCCTGTAACAAGTCAGTGATATTCTGTACTACCTATTGCCATTAATATATTTGAAAAAACTCCTTTTATTGTCCCCCACGTTTCCTGCAGCTTCAACTCCAGCTGAGCTTTGACCACATGAATTTTCTACCTGGACTGGCAAGCAGCATCTCTAAATTCTTCTCATGAGCTACGAAAGATAATAGCAACCTGTATTTATGTTAACATTTTCATGAGTGGATTTATTTCCCTTCTTTTCCTTTAAAATATCTAATAGATTTATATTAATAACAACTTTTTTTTTTAAAATTCTATTAAAAATCCATGTGGGACTGGAAATAAGACACTACCTGCAGAGAACTTTTATCTTTCCAAAATGGCAGCTAAAATTGAGCTAAGGCATTTTAATGATCTCAAAAGGTGCTTATGCTTAGGCAACTGAACCATGCTATTATGAACTATCACAAGACAAAAGTTATGGAAGAGCTGATGGAACAGTAAAACATAATAAATAAGAAGCACCGGCAAGATAGCTTGAAGACAAAATAGAAGAGAAGGACCAGAGCCCTTGGAGATGCTTCAAGCGGCAGTTCTGAGTTTTCTGAGGGTGGGCACCTGGGAAAATGGGTATGTTTTAGATATATGTCAATTACTGGAAATTATAAAAGCTGTAACATCACTGAACCATGGGTACACATACTTCTGGTGTGCACCTAGAAGCTTCTAAATAAAAGCACTTCTCTATCTCTCTCCAATAATGTTCTGAGTGCCTATCTTCCAGGATTTTAGGCATCAACAACATCAAAACAAAACAAAATAAATGAAAATAAAATCAAATAATTTTTAAAGAAGGCTTTATGAGATCTAGCTGGTACCACACTCTTCCATTATGAATAACTGATTATGCTTCTCCTTAAAATGATATTTTTTTATCAGCCCACAAACATATTACTGCAGAACCCTGGCAGTTGTCAGTTCTGCTCATCTTTAATCCAGATGTTACAAACCTTCTTGCTCATCCCAGATAATTTTGAATAAATCTTTGAATAACTTTAAAAAAACCCTTTAAGGTTCTGGAGCACAGCCAAAGAAGAGAAATTAAGCTCTTAAAGGGTCTATAGAATAAGTCTGAGGAGCGGCTGAGGGAACTGAGCTTATTTAGCCTGAAGAAAAGGACTCTCTACAACTATTATTGGCTACAACTACCTGAAAGGGGTTTGAAAAAGAATAAACATTATAATATGCCATTTTTATTTTATTAATATATTAACAGCTCAATAATTCATATTTGTCCAACTTAAGATAATATTGCATTGGTGGTACTGTAGGTGCAGATGGAATTTTGATAATACCTTCAAGATAGTAAAATAAAAATAACTCGATGATATTAATTTGGCCTAATAATATCTCTGACATAGAATGCTATTATTTTTTTCCTATTTGTAAACAGCCATTAAGAAATCCCTCATTCATTGGAAGAAATTAATCTCGCCTAAACTAAGCCATCTGAAATTTAAGTGTGTATCTTAGCTAGTTTTCCTGGTTTCCTCTGCAGTCAATGGAAAGCCATTTTTCTTACCTGTTTTAAAAGCAAACTTGTGATCTGGAGGATCTCATTTCTCTTCATGATTATAGAGAGATTCTAGATTATCAAGAAAGGAAAGTGTATAAAACAGAATTGCTATGATGTATTTAGAGTACAAAGGTCTACAAGAGAAAAAAGAACTGTCATTCTTATGAAACAGCCCTAGGACACAGCGTGCTGTCACTAAAATCACATGCAACACACCTTGATGAAGGAAAATAACAGGTTTACATGTACATAGTTACATATATACACATATACCATTAGCTATATATCTAATATGCACTATATAAAAAAATTATCATAATTTTTCCTTTTCTTTTTGACACTACTTTAGGTATATCAGGTATTTAAAGACTTTGTTTTATAGTGAAGCATAGTTATCATGAGATTGACAACAACAAAGATCACATCAAATAAATACAAAGTTCAGAAATAAATACTCTTATTGGAACGAAGTTTAGACAAAGTCATTGTTAATAGGTAAGAAGTCCACACTGCATAGCTGTCAAATACATGGCCTGTTGTGAATAAAGGTGTTGAATTTCTGTCCTGTAGATTGCCAGAGCCCACTATTTTATTGTCACAGTTTTATATAAGGAAATGCAAAAAGGATGATTTTTTTTTGAGCCACTGAAAAAAAGGTTTAAAAAAATGAGACCTTGAGGTTAATGAGCCTTTAATTTATGTGTTAGTATTATAGACCCCAGTATTTTCTGTCCAATGATAAATATTGATAAATATTTTCTATAGTAAATCATGGTGCAGACTGTTCTTGGAAGCAGATCTTTTAATATCACTATACTAAAGAAGAGAGACTGATATACTCATAGTATTAAGAAAAAACAACTCCACTAGTTAGTTAAAGAAACATGAAATTAAGTTTTTCACTATTCAGAAGGAAGAACGGACATTTTCATAGAATCTGCTAAAACAGTTATAACTAAAAGAACCTGTAAAATTATTTTCATTTCAAGTTTTCCATTGCCATTATTCCATAGTGTTAGAGACTGAAACTGTCAATGTAACTATCCTTCAAAATGGAAGGATTGGAATTATTGAGCACCTTAGGTAAAAACATAAATTAGTGTATGAATTCTTTACCAAAATACAGATCAATATCTAGTGACATTAGGGGAAGGAAATTGGTGCCTAAACTCATAGCGGATAAACACACTTGCTGCCCTGCCCCACAAAAAAAGGATCACTGCTTTACCCAGCTTATCCTCAGATCCCTATACAAATATAAGAAGTTCATGTACTAATTCTTCTCTACAATAAACTCATTATTAAAAATTGGTTTTCTTCCTTTTAACCTATAAAGCATATTTCTTGTTTTCTTCCTTTTTGAGGGGGAAATGAATTTCTCAGTGCCTAGATGGGTTCACAAGCATAACAAGAAGGGCTACTACAGGTATGTCAGCCAGTAAAGAGAGGTCAAAGAAAGTGTTTACCCCTGATGAACAAGACTGTCAGAGAAGCACAATGGATAGAGAAAAGGCAGAGAAACTCAACAAAAATTTTGCCTTAATCTTCAATGACAACGTCTCTTCCCAAACCCCTCAAGTGGACAGAGACTGGGAGGAAAAAGTCCCCTCCCACTGTAAGTAAAGATCAGGTTCATGACCACCCGAGGAACACGAATGTACATAAGTCAACGGAACTTGATGAGATGCATCCCAGAGTCCTGAGGGAATTGACTGACATAGTTACCAAGCCACTCTTCATCATATTTAAAAAGTCATGGCAGTCAGGTGAAGTCCCAGGTGACTGGAAGAAAATGAAAAATTGTACCAGTCTTCAAAAAGGGTAGAAGTGGTGATTCTGTGACCTATCAACCTGTCAGCCTCTCCTCTGTACCTGGGAAGAGCATGGAACAGACCCTGCTAGAAACTGTGCTGTACTAAGGCACATGGAGGACAGGGAAGTGTTTCAGAACTGCCACCACAGGTTCACCAAGGGCAAGTCCTGCCTGACCAACCCAGTGGTCTCCTATGACAGGGTGACCACATCAGTGTAGAAGGGAAGAGTTATGGATGTCACCTAACTTCAGTACAGGAAAGACATGGACCTATTAGAACAAGTCCAGAGGAGGGCCACAAAGGTGACTGGAGGGATGGAACACCTCTCCCATGGGGAAAGGGTGAGAAGTTTGGAGTTGTTCAGCCTAGAGATGACTCCTGGGAGATATTATGCTCAGTACTTAAAGAGGGATTAAAACAAAGATTGGGACAAATTTTTAGTAGGGTTTTCTGTGATGGGACAAGGGGTAAGAGGTTTCAACTGAGGTAGATTCAGAAAAGGAAGAAATTTTTACAATGAGAGTGGTGAACCACTGGAACAGGTTTCCCAGAGAGGTGGTAGATGCCCCATCCCTGGAAACATTCAAGATCTTGGTTGGATGGGGCTCTGAGCAATGTGATCTAGTGAAAATTGTCCCTGCTCATTGCAGGGAGATTGGACTAAGTGGTCATGAGAGGTTCCATTCAACCCAAACTATTCTATGATTCCACAGTTCACGACATGGTATATCTCAAGATACACCATGAAAATGGTATAATTCAAAAATTTCTGAAAAAGTTCTTTTTCCACAATATCTATATGTTGTGAACCACATATGAAAAAAATTCCATAGGTCACTAATACCACCTTAAGCATTCATTCCTAAAACGTGCAGGTAAGTAGTGTCTGATCCATTTGCATATATAAAAGAGATTAACAGAAATGCTGGCAAATGAGGACTGGAAAAAATAAAACTTGGGAAAAAAAAAGAGAAAGAAGGATTTTTTCTTTCTGGTATTTCTCTTTTACATGAATCATGTTTATGAGATACTGTAGAGATAGTCAGACCTCTATATTTTCTACAGAGGCTGTGGGGAAAAGCTGTCTCCATAATTAGCTTCCTTTGTCTAAATGTGGAGACCCAAATACTTTTGATAGTAGTACATAGAATGATGGTCCAGTTAGTTGATGGTAAGATCAATTTAGACCTCTTGACTTTCCAGCTAAGTGCTTCTCTTAAAAAAGCTGACTTTGTGAGGGGTGAAGAATGGATTTTCTCCCATTTGTTAAGTATTAAATGCTCAAATATGTGAGAAATTATTCACAGGCACCCCTTTTTCAGAAACCCGACATACTAACCCCCCCCTTTGTAATAGAGCAATTCCACAGAACCAGTTTGTTACTGAAAATTAAGACTGTTAATCTAATCCCAAACATTTTTTCACACTCAGAAACAAAGGCTGAGAAGGAAGTAAGCAAGATGCTTTGTATAGAATCTCTCACTAATAATAAATAAGCACAGAATGTATGTCTGGGAGATTTTTGTCTTTCTTTAAAATATAATCCTACATAAAATGCAGCTTTTTATTTTGTGTTGAGCTTTATCCTTATAGCTTATCCTTATTATCTCAAAATAGTTTCTAGTCACAACAAATAAAGCACCTTTTGAGTTGTAAATATAGCAAAAGGCAAACTGCAGTGCATACTTTCTTCTATAAGTTAGACGAGGGAGAGTGTTGGATATTTGTTAAATGTCTATGATCAGGTACGCATCTCTAGTGTTCTCCTTTGGAGAGTGCAAGCTCCTTTTGTGAAATGAACATCATCTTTTCAAAGCACCAGCCTTGTTTCAAGAGCCATGGAGTTATCTTCCTGTCATATATGCTGTAGAGATTACAGCCCTGAGATAGCATACACACACACTCTGTACACTCCTACACAGGTAATATATACCATTATTTGAGATTCTGTGCTGCAAGCAAGTAAGGCACAATAACTACTGACAAACACAAGACCTTATTCCACATATACAGTAAAAGAAAAATTATTTGGAGATTAAAAGTAAAGCTAAAATCACATCCTGCAGCACTAGTGCAGTGCAGATCAAATACAAAAGGAAAAGGAACTTAAACTGTCTGCCTGGGGAAAACATTCTCATCTGATGGATCAGTAGAGGACTGAAGCACCTTTACCGAGAGAATCTAACAAGATATAGTCAATATTAATGATGAGAAAAAGGTAGCATTTTTTTTTTGAGTTCAGTAGGGATTTAGCCTGAAATTTTTTGCATATCTTCTGCTGCTACACAAAAGCACAGTCCTAAACCAATGCTTGAATTTCTGAAATTCTAGAAATATACCTTACTTCAGAAGTTGCTAGTAACTGTAGTGTGTTTACAGACTGGTTAAAGAAAAAAAAAATCCCAGCCATTAATATGTTGCTGAATTAAAGAAATGTATTTGCAGCAGACAGATGATTTCAATGAAAATTTAAGGAACAATTCTTAATTCTAAAGGGACATATCATATGCAGCACACAAAATTAGGAAAACACAAATCAGCTATTAATTGTGGTTGCTTTCACCATAAAATATATATTAGGTATTAAAGCATCAGAAAATCTGTTCAGGAAAAATACACCAGGAGAAGACCAGGAAGTACAGTGTAGGGAACATTACAAATTGTGTATTTTTATTATGAAACACAGTATCACAGTGCCAATTATTGTTGGTTCAAGGACAAACACTGTGCAAAGAAACTGGGACATACACAGAAGAGATGTACAGGTCAGTGCAAAAAGGACCTCATGGGGACAATACCTGAGAATTCCAGAATCATCAGCTTGCAGACGACAGCACAGGGTCCATGGAGAATACCTTAACATCTCCACAGCTGTTTAATTTAGAAGTTATTATTTGAATTCCTTTGCAAGTGAAAGCAATGCAATATAAAATTGAGCTTGATCCAGAGTCTGCTGCTTCTATAATCTCATGGCAGGTTTGTTGGAGGCTACTTAAGAAGGTGAAATTGCAGAAAACTTCAGTATTTCTAAAATATATAATAGGAAAATCCTCATTCCCCTGAGTGTTGTAATAGTGAAGGTAACATATAGCTGTAAACAACATATGTTAAATCCTTATGTTGTGAAACGAGGAGGTCATGCATTATTTGGTACAGGATGGCTGAGAAAGATTCAGTTGGACTAGCAAAGTGTAATGCGTTTGCAGGCTTGAAAATAATTATGGACTCCAGCCCAAAACAAAAATAACTATTCCAAATGTTTGCACAATTAAAACTGTCTTTAGAATGGTATTAGAACCATACACATAATTAAGACCCATCAGCATAATGTAGCTGTGAAAAAAGGCAAGCTAAGAGAGGGTGTACTAAGCAAAGTGCCAAGAGCAATAGAAAAGTGTTAATATCATCAGTCAAGAAAATCTTGAGGTCTCTCCATGCTATAAAGTGTATATGGATTTACTTTTTTATGATTTAAAAAAGGAACAGTTATCCATGTGCATGAATTCATCTATCATTTAAAAAATTACACACCTTTTGTTAATGAGAATGGATGCATATTGCAAGTGTAATATACATTGCTGCACTCAGAACTGTTGTTGAACTGGTGCTCGGAATTTTTTTTTTTCTTTCTTTTTGATTTGTACTTCTACTTTGTAAGATAAAATGTTGTTATCCAGGTTTCCATCAATTATGTCCAGGATTTAGTATGGACTAATTAAATGATCACATGTTAGCCATCACAGATGAATTCATATAATCTAAGAAATAATCTAAGAAATTTTCACTCCTCAGAAACCATTTATTTCCATTTTTTCTGAAGTGTAGTAACTGATCCAAGAGATAATTTTAGCCTATTTCAGTGCAAAGCCAAGCACAGTCACCAGAGTTACGACCACAGCACACAGCATCACGTAGGCACTGAGTAATAACAGTCTAATGAATCTCATAACTCTGTTCCTTCTCCAAGCTGCTCAGGCACATGAAAGTATGAAGGCTTTCTTGATACAGTCATAGCAGGAAGAGGAAGGCAGTATTTTCTTACCTTGTAGTGCTGTGATTTCAGCATAGTGATTTTTAGGAAATTTTACAGCAGATAGGGGGACTCTTGTTTAAGGTTCAACAAACACATTTACTTTACTTTTGCACTATCAGCATCAATATTAAATTGTATTTTCCTCATCAGTCAAGAGCTGCTTCTGAAGGGCTAACATACCTCTTCTTCTTTATAAGTCATTATCCATACAGAAACTATTTTTCCAATGAGACGCTGTGATCTTCCTCAGTAGTGAAAATTCTTCAAATCACAGTTCCTGTGACAGATGGGACAAAAATGTGCTCCAGAGAGGATGTATAAACCAGCTAAGTCTGCAGCATATTCTGTATCATGATAGAAATCTGGACAGTAATGGATTTGTAATTTTTGTGTGACATTTTAGTCATTAAGACTATTTAAGATGTAAGAATTTTAGATTGGTTCAGTGGATATGATGAAGGCTTCACTGAGATTTGCCTGTTTTCTATTCACTATGGCCATTTAAGACCCTACAAAAGCAATAACATGTACAAATAAATAAGCTTTGCATACTTCTAACCTGTAAATAAGTACCACTAGTATTGATACAGCTGCCTTTCTGTGACTTGTCTTCATGTTGTGAAAAAGGAAAAGTATCTTTGTCCATGTTCCACAGTGAGAAAGATAAACCATAATGGTATAAATCAAGATTGGCTCTTTACCCCAATATCCCTTTCCACTCACTGTTGAGACTGCCTGTGTTTCAAAGCAGACTATAGATGCCATCCATAAAGGTCTCCTCAATATTTATTCTTTGACAAAGCTAGCTAAAAACACATAACAGACAAATGATAGCAGCAACAGTACCATGAAACGCACCCATGTCTCACCTAACATAAATTTAGGATGCAGCCAGGTGAATATATGATTATGGGATGCAGAAGACATTTTCAGGTTCTTTAGCCTACAAGTTGATAGAAAAACAGAATGAGAAACAGGTGAAAAGTGTTTACTGGGAAACAAACTGCTTTTCTGAGTCACACCACCAGCTTTCAACACTGTGAATATATATACAGTATATATATGTATATATACAGTATATATATAACATGTTGGCTATTGTATTTTTACTGGTGTCAACTTTGAATACATTGCAAGGTTTAATATCCCTTGCATGGGAGAGGTATGGTATATGTATATAAAGGGAGATAAAACTTTCCTATTTATAGTGTGAAATGCTGTGAAAGTTTCAAAACTAAGATGACAGTCTCTTTGAGCCTGTTTTTCTACTAAATATAACCTACAGCACATACTTTTAATTGTATGATAACTATTTTAGCATTTATAGTGTAATTGTCATATGATTCTAACTGTAATAGCTGCAGAATGTCTTACTTTTTTGACTGAGATAAGCAAATGTGTTTTTCTTGTAATTGTGCTGCATTTGATGTGCAATTACATAGTAAATAAGATGTGGGAAAAAAAATTGTAACCTATCCAATCCAAATTTAGGTCATAAAAGAGTGACAGGACTCAGCATCTCAAAGATTATCAGATGTCACCTGCTTTGTTGGAACTACGGTAAGAGTGGGATGCAATTGAGCTCTCAATATGAAGTTATTACATATTAGAAATATTGCAACTAAATTGTTGCTAACAACAAAAAAATAACTCCAAATGTTTTTTATATAAAGGCAGTCTGGACATTTTGTGTATTAGCAACTGCAATGAATATTTTTATGGTTAAATCATGGATGAATTTAGGACAGTTGTCCTTTAAGATTTTGAGGTAAGGGATTATCTTTTTTAAAATCCATGGTTAAAAAGTTACATGCGCTTTCCTTGATCAAGTTGTTATGTATGTCTCTTTGAAAAACCAAAACAACAAAAAGCAAACCAAGCAAATGAATCAAACAAACCAGCAATATATGTGCATGCTTATCTTTAAACAGAGTGATACAATTAAGTCAGAAGGATGCTGATGTGATTAAAGAGAAGCTCAAAAGCTAATTTCTTAGTTAGGGTTTGCATGGAACAAAACATTCCTTAAGTCTTCCTCTGCTTAGTCCAGGATGTCTTCTGACAGACAGTTTGGTTAACTTGTGTCAAGCAAATGTGGTAACTATCCCAGTGAAATTGTCTTGCTGGACATACACAGGCTCTTGTGCTGGCTTCTAACTTGAATACTGATCACGCTTAATTTTCTGAGTCCTAACAGAATCCAGGCATTTTTACTTACTCGGATGTTTATAAGCACTGTCCAAATACTTGGGATTCAATTCATCTCGTTTGAAATACTTAGCTCATACTCTAAAGATAAAGTATCCATCTTGCTTTCCTTTTCCAGTCAGTGGGAAGAAAAAGGTAGTGCAGAAGTATATTTCACATCACCTATTTTCAGAAAATTTAAAGATTAGATACATTTTTCCTCATTTATTATGAGTGGGTGACTTGTTTAGTCTTAGAAAACTAGCAACAACCCTATAGTTACTGAACTTACTGTGAAATGAATGCCTAGTTTTGTCTTCAGCACACTTGCCCAAGTGCTGAGGTGCTACAGTCCTTCTTCAGTCAATAATGCTCCTTTAGACATACAGACAGAAAGACAATTTCGTAAATCTTCTAGATTGTCCCCCAAACAGTTCATTCACTATATTAGAGTTGAATAGGTACCATCTGTGATTTTTAAAGTACATTTAGCCTTTTCCCTTTATTTTATTTACTTATAATAAATTCTATAAAAATCAAATGTGTGACTTGTTGAATAAGATATCATGAATGAGAGTAACTGAATTTGTCCTACAGTAAAATTTCTCAAAGAAATTTGAGGTTTTTCACTAGCACTTTAAAAACAAAATATTGAACATAATGTATTATAATGTAAATTCTATCAAACACCATGTCATTAACATTTAACAATCTTGTTTATTCAAGTCAATCCATCTATATATACAAATCTGATATTTGTTTTTTTAAAAATTTAACATGCGTAAGTGCCCATAAATCAGTTATGACAATCATTGTTAAAACAATCAATAGTAAGGAATATGCATTAATTCAAATAGTATTGATAGCCACATGAACCTGCATCAGTCTTCTGTGAAATAAGAAAAATGAGACATCCTTTTTAAATCAATATTTTCCTTTTTATGTCATTCATTTGAAGAGTATCAATAATACATTACTTTATACCTTATGTGTCAGTAGCCCTACTTTTAAATGTAGAGATATCTTGAAAAAATACTGAAGTGAGGCAAAAGAAAAAAGTCATCAAAGCAATGACCTGCTAAAAAGCTTACGTTCATCCATTGTATTGTGGTTATTCATCTGAACTAAAATATGTATGGGCAGCATTACTGTTTAGATATATTATTTATGACTCAGACCTCAATAACAGATGTTTGTATACCACATTTATCCTGGAGTTAAAGAGCAAGAGGAATAGCAAGAAAACTCAGTATTGCCTTTATCTCTCCTCAGACATAAGAACCATGGAGTTAAGCAGGTGTACACACCAAAGTGCAAATACAAGATGTGGAATTACAACATCCATTCATCACAAAAGAAACATTTTAATTGGTTATATGTGGAAAATATCTACTTGACAGTCAGTTTCTCACTTTTTACATAAGTGCTTTGCTGCTTGGATGCCTAATCTTGTTTAGTATAGGGAAAGTAATTTGACATGAAAGTACCTAGATGGCTGCCGAAAATTAATTGCCAATTAAAAAAGAAAAATGTTTGTGCTACTCTATAAACAAGCCAACATATAAACCTTTCAGTCTTGTTGCTTTATTTATGTCTTTGTAGATCTGGTTTCAAGCTATTTGCATACAATTTACAAATTCATATTATAATTCTCCAGTATATTTATGATTTTATAGTTGTATATATTTTACCTCTATGAAAAATATTTATTTCTTTATGCTTCTGTTGCTTATTATTTAACAAAAACATTTCATTACATTTGATAGTTTATGTCTCTTCCTTAGAATGGGGCATTTTTATTTGTAGGGCTCAAAGAAAGAAGTTTATTTTTCACGACATTAAAAAAAAAATAAGCCAAACCTCAAAACGATGGACTCCTGTTTCTAACTTCCCATAGCTTCCTCAGTTTCCTTTCAAGTGAGGGTGAATACCCCAATGATTCAAAGTATAAAGGTTAATCTGAGTGGAAAATGAAAGCTTTAACAGGATTGTAAAGCTTAAGGACTCCTTTCAGCACTAAAGAGACTTTTGAAAGCGGCTGAGCCATAGAAATTTCATGAGCACCATGGAATAGCCCCCTTAGATCCAAAATGCAATTCAAATGGCATAGTTGGTTGAATCCATCAGTAGAAATGGATACTGGCTTCCATTTTCCTCCTTCTCCTCCCAAAATTATGTTTCTACATGTTGAGTAGATAGTGTCAATCAATATTATGTCCACATAAATGTTAGCAATTATGAATAGGATAGATTTCTGAATAGCATAAATTTAAGGTAGTAATAGAAAACTAATCTTGTATGATTTTTAAACTGCAGCATAAGTATATATTTTTTAAATTTTAAAAGTTTTTATTATTTCTTTGTGTTTGAGGGGGAGTTTTTCTGGTTTTTGATTGAAATGTATCCCCAGTAGGTGAAATTCAACCCCTTAACCTTACATTAATAAACTGGGAATATCTATGGTTGTTCAAAACTGTTGCTCCTTATGTTAACCTTTCTATTCAGTCTTCAAACCCATGTAAGTGAGGCAAGTCAGTGCTCCTTTTATAAAGCCAATCCAAAAGAGATTTTAATGAGAAAGGAAAAAAATCCCAAACAAACCAAATCAGAACAAAAAACAAAACAAAAACAAAAGAACAAAACCCAAGTCCACAAAGTTTTGAAGAAGTTTTGACAATTGTAAATCTCTTGGCCAAAAAAAATGACTCCTAGACATCTGATTTACAGATTTAACCACCACAAAAGACTGCAAACCATTTGTGAAGATTCGTTCAGGATAAAACTATATGATAGGAAACTCCTGTTCACACTTATACGGTGCTCAGTTTTCTCACAAAACCTGTGGTTCCATTTGAAGCATCAATAATGTGGAGATAATGCCAGGGTCACTTATTATGACTGTGCGAAACATCTCTGTAATCCTCAAAAGACAGACATATTACATACAATAGCTGCCATTCAAGGCATGAATTAACAAACAGGGATCCATCCTATTTTCCTTTTCTCTTTTAATTAGAATTATAAGAATAAAAACAATATATCATATGTAGATTTTGTTGAATGCAGCTTTCTACTGAAGAAGAAAGTTAATAAAAGAACATTAATGTAATGTTAATCACTAACAAAAAGCTAGTTTTTAATCTTGATAAAAATAATTTTTAAAATTAAATGAATTAAATTTTATTTCAGATCCTGAAATTTTTGTTGCAATTGCATCCATTTTTCCATTCTTTGGAGTCGTTTAAATGATAAAGGGTCATAAAGGTCACAAAAAGGTCTATCAATCTGCAAAGTTATCAAAAACCTCAGATAAAGATGTGTTCAAATAAGTTCTCAGAACTTAAGTAACATTCAACATGATAGCCAGGTAGCTATAGATGCAAGAAGTAATAGCATTTGAAAAAAATTTATCTTCTCCATAATAATCCCTACAACTGAGGGTATTATTAAGTTGGTCTACAATTTTGTGGTCTTTTTCATTTCCTTATTTCTGTGAAGAGCTGTATCAACCATTGTAATAAAAAAAGACAAACACAAAGTATCTACCCCTTACATTCCTAAGAGATTATTGTAGTCTGTGCTTTTGGACACAAGATTTAGACTTATTTATTTTAGCTTCCCTCTAGCAACTGAGACATATATCCTGAAAAGCACCAATTACTTCTGATAAACACCAGAATTCTCTTAGCTATGTAGGTCACCCTTCACTTGCTCTTAACTAACTATAGAAAGCAATTCAAAGTCCTCTGTGTCTGACCTGCTTAAGATATTCTGCCTTCCCGTGGTCCCTAACATTGTTAGGTTGCTTCTCACTGGAACAATAAGATAGCGTATTGCAAAGAAAATCTTATGGAAGTAGTGAATCTTTTCATAAAGGGGAATTCATTGATAAACCTCACCTGTGAATTCACTTGCCCACTACTTACTTTGTGATTTTCATCCCAAAGTCTTTTTCTTTTATTTTACTTTGTAAGTTACAACCTACTGAACTTCAGCTGTACCCACTCAAGTGAAGGAACAAACAAATCTTGCCAAGATGGTAAACACAGTTCTTTCCTCCAGTGGAAAAGAAACAAGAGAAAGATCATTTTATTTTCATATAAATACTTAATAGAAACATTGACATAACTCAACATACACCATTGTACTAAAAAAGGTGAAATAAACATCAGTTATCTGAATAATTTGCAAAATCATAGGCCAAACTTGTTTGCGGATCATACAGAAGAAGTTGTTCTTGTGAAATCTGTATTAAATTACCTTTTTTCAAATATCATAATGTTGCGAGCAGATAACTACCAACAGCATCTAACACATCTATTTCTATTTCTGCCTGAAACCAGAAATTATAAATGCAAGTTTGTTTTTTTGTTTTGTTTTCTTTAATTGTATTTGTTTTTCTCAAAAATGTAAGTTTGTTAAATGTTTGGAGCTGAGCCACAGATTAGTATAAGTTCCATTCTCACCTTCTTGTCCTACATTCCCAGGTGCGTTTACAATTCTCCATGAACTGAGATGGGCACTTCCATACCTATATATGTTGAGTTATATTCTTAAAAATCAGTCATCAGCTGAGGATAGCTTTCAGTTGTTAAGTGTTTGGTGATCAAATTCTTTAGACATTGTAGTGATGCAAGATATATAATCAGCCAACAAAAACATCACACTTACAGCAATATCTATGAAAGACATTCTACTGAAGAAATTATTTATTTAGTAGTGTCAAACCAAAATTGAGTCAAGAGTATCACTTCATGTTTCAGCCTTCTGCGGTTCTTGTCATGTCACATATTGAAAACCAGAATAACTCAGCAGTGATTCAGTCTTTCAGAAAAAACAGAATATCCAATTTGGATAAAACAATGTATACAAATTTTCACATATATAGTTAGACTTGAAAAATAAGACCAACTATCAGTCAATAATTTTACAGTTGTTTAGAGATGACATTGTGGGACTGATTCTTTTTTTCTTTGGCGAATGTAGTTAGTTATATGTAAAGATGGTTCTTTCACTTACCTTTGTGATGGAATAACCCCTGTTTTTCAATTAAGTAAATAAGCTCCAAGGTTATTTCAGTGCTACGTCCCACACCAGCTCTCAGAATTAGAAGCAGCAAAGGTGGAACAGTTAATATTAAAATGGTTTTGAAGTTTTTAATTCATTACTGAAGTTTTCATAAAGGAGGGGAAAAAGCTTCAAATTCTTATTCAAAAGAAAGTACTGTCCTGCTTTTTAGGAAAACTGAGTAACCTGTGACCACAGCAAATTAATCCTGAGAAATTCCCATCAAGGTACCTACACGTATCTTTCAGCCTTTCCATTTCCTATGTTTCCTAACTTGTGATACTCACCAGAAACAATGTCTTGAAGCGAGATAATTTACTTTCATTTATGGATAAAATATGCCCACAAAAGAGATAAATCAGGAGGTGTCCATTTTAGGAATCATTTTACTGATACATTGCTCATGTTTTTTTTCTTCTCCTTAAGAAACTCTGTGACACTGCAACTAAGATAGATTGAGGTTTTGTTTCTACTTTGAAAGCTGTGATAAAAGAAACCACTCAAGGTCTGTGTCTCAGTTACACACTAATGGGAGGAATTACATTCATCTACCTCCTAGGCCTTCTCTACTAAACCCTGGTAAAGAAGAGCTCCGAAACATAGAGAATTAATATAGCCAGACAGTAAAGGCTTTTAAAGAAAATTTAGAAATTTCAGATGATATTTGTAATAAGAAAGAGGATAAAGAATTACAAACCTTGTTTGTCCAAATCTTTGTTTTAAATAACTGTGAATTTGGGGCACACAAACAATATAATGCAGCAAAATTACTCATGCAAGCTAGTATAGCCACAGTAGTGCAGAGCTCTACATAGCCTCGTTAATTTTACTGAGGTGTAGGGTTTGTGAGTTTAGACATAGCACTACCTCCATGGCTATATTGCTTCTCCTGACACCACACCTATTGTTCATAGTTTAATAGCCGTGATGGGAATAGCTCCTCCACTTCCATAAGCCTCTTGGGGTCTGAAGGGGATTGCAAAATCCCAACGTGGGCAGGAGCAAAGAGATGCAGCACTCCCAGATTGAACAGTCATAGAAAAGCTTTTATATATGCAAAGGGTTTTAAAGCCCTTCGGGGGTGGGCTTTAGGAGTGAGGATGTGATAGGGTAAGGGTTCAGGGGGAAGGGAGTGGTTTGGGGGCACAGGGAGCAATAGGGGAACAGGAGGATTGAAACCCAGTGGAAACCCAGGAATGGGGAGTGACAGGTGACGCATCCGATAAGGTCAGGAAGGGGGTGAGGATTAAAAGGCAATGTTGAATTATAAAGTCTCTGGTCCTTTGGAAGTTATCACAGCGATGGTCTTGTTTCTAGCGGTTTCTTTTTCCATGATGTGTAATCTGGATGATCCTCTTTCTCAGTCTCCCATGTTCCGTGGCAGAGGTTTTTCTCAACAATAGTTGATACTGTGATTCCATCATTGCTTTGGATTGTGCATACAGATGTAGTCTTGGAAACTAGTGATTGTCTTAAACTCTCCCTGTGAACAGAAAAGCATATAGGGAAACTTCTGACAATATCTGTTAAATGGCATTGACTGCCATAACTGCATCAATCCTCCTCTTAGAAAAAGCAGCACATGGCTCTGATGTTGTTTTAATAAGCAGAGGTGAAATCCAAGTCATTATATAACCTTTTTTTTTTCCTTGCAGAGCAGTCTGACTTTGTTCTAGATAGTAATGTGACCAAAGTGAGAAAAAAATGTAGTTTTTAATGAGCTGTCTCAATGGTATTCATCAAAAAGCAAGCTCAGGATTCATCAAAATCAAACATGTTTATTTGTGTAAGCTATGGTATTAAGTGGAGCACTTCATACAGCTGATGAGAAATCATGAAATAGGAGAGTATCTGTGATGTAAAATGTCAGCAGTGGCAAGTCCCAGCCCAGGTGTAAGGTGCAATTTGGAACACTATCTTTGATTTAATCTATATAACATTCTTCCATATTGTCAGTTTCTGACATTATTGTCATTTAATACTTAAACAGATTTTCCTAATGCTGTACAAAATAAACTTCTGATATTTGTGATCAAGTGTATTTATTTATGTATCATATTGATCCCTTCTAAAGTAAATAAACAATGCTTTTCCTTTAGGAGTTTTGTTTTTTTTTTTTTTAGTTTGCTAACAAGTCGTTCTAAAATGCAGCCTCTTTATTTTTAATAGCAATCATTTAAGATGTGTTTTTTACACACACTAACTGAACTTCATACTAATTCTTCAATACATTTTAGAGAAGACACTTGAAAATATTTCAGGGACTAAAAAAATATTACCCGAACACTTGGTGATCAAATATTTTGATATTAAAATCTTCTCCATATGCCATCTTGTGCTAGATAGCTCATTGTCTGCTGTACACTCCAACCATGCACCACCTCGACAACCCAGTCTAATAAATAATCTTAGAGCTCTTATAACAGATCATAGGTCAGTGTCTATATTGCCATAATAACTGAAACATTCACCTCTACCTCAGTTTCCAACTGGCAAATTTCCATCAGAACTTCCAGATAATGTGCTAAAGCTAGGGTCTCAAAAAGAGAAAAAAAATTGTGATTCTCACAGCTGCTCCATAAGAAATTTTAATAATTTTATTAGTACAATCACTAAGTAGAGAATAAATGCAATTTTTATAACCTATTTCATAGATACTGCCTATGTTTGAATCCTTCCTCTGTGTTTTTAGATACCATCCAGCAGTGCTCATCTCTCCCTACCTAAATATCCTATTCACTTCTTCACAATATTTGAAATAACACAATATTATTTTAGACTGAATATAACTAGGATAAGATGTGCACTCTTACTTTTTTCACAGTATATTATAAAATCTTCTTAAGAAAATGGCATATTCATAACAGATAAGAATAATCCTTATCAGGCAGAAAAGGAGCTGAATCTAAGATTCTCACAATCAGGAGGAAGATTTTAACTACTGAACTGAATAAAACAAGAAATCACATCTTTCTTTAAAAAATTAACTTAGCCCCTAGTATGACAAGAGGACTGAAGGAAAAATACCCTATTTGCAATTGCTTAGGCTCTAAAGAAGGCAAGATTTCATTTGTAGACACTTTCTCCCCAAAATATTTTTCTTTTTACCTAAAATTTAAAAAAACATTTTTGTTAATGGTCAATCTGCCATTTTCTTGCCATCCTTCTCTTCATCATGTAACTATTACAGTAAGTTTTACAAATTAGAATTTTAACTAGATGCTACAAAACTGATTTTTTTTTCATACATGGGTATCTCTTTGTAAAGACGCAAAAATATACCAGTCACCCCAAATGATACTTTCTCATCAGTATTTGCAACCAATAAAGGCAGAGAAAGTATTAGATCTAAACTCGCATAAATTTTATGTATATCCAATGTTTCTGCTTCACTCAACCATGTGATTTTATCCTTCCTCAGAAACTTCAATCAGTATGCTGCTTCTCCAAGGTGCAAAGAGCGTTATGGACTTCTGTTCAAATGGCTTGTGGCTGTTGTGTAGCATCACCTAAAGTATGCAGAATTTATATGAAGTGCAACTGTATAACCTTGGACTGTGCTTGTGTTGGCTTTTACAAGCTAAACAGCATGAAAGCTGTAGTAGGTCAGTATAGATGGCAAACTTCAAAGGAAACAAAAGAAAAGGAAATGAAGGGAAAGGAAACAAAGGGAAAGGAAATGAAGGAAAAAAAGGAGAAGGAGAAAACAGAGAAGGAAAAGGGAAAGGAGGAAAAGAAAAGCCTATTGTAAGAAGTAATGTTGATTATCCTCTGCATGTCAAACTTCCCTGTTACTGTTACACCCAGGTCCCAAAGCCCCAAGCTTTATCAGGTGTATATTTTAATTTCAGGCTTCAAGAGATTTTGCTCACATGAACACTTGTAAAGCCATTGATTCTTTGTTAACTTGAATATACTTCCAGAGAAAAATTACACATTTTTTCTAAGAGATTTCTTCCAACTTGATGAGAAAATAGGTGTTTTGGCAAAAAAGGGTTTTACAGGAATAACATGCAACTTCACAACAGCATTACAACAAATTACCAGAACTAGCAAGCATTGTTATAGGGAACCCTGGTTACACTCAGCAAACACAGACTCCATGCCACTTAGATGAGGTACAGAAGAGAGGTGTTTAGGTTACTCCCAAGAGGAAGAAAAGAATAAAGGAAGAGAGACTAGGAGAAGACAGAATAAAGAGAGGAAAAGAGAAGAGAAAAAAATATAGTTACACCAAAGATCAGTGGAGACCTTGTGCCTGCCTGTTTATAGACTCTGGCTATTGTGGCCACTCCCTCCAGGTGGGACCTTTGGTTCAGTGACCACTCCCTCCCCTTAGGCAAAGCGAGGGGTGGCACAGCCAGTCAGGGGCTCCAGGGGTGTGATGTGGGAGGGTTATCAGAGAGACCTCATTAACTCATTCCCAATCTCAAAGCCATATTAAGTAGTGTTTCTAAGATAATGCAAGTCTTCATAAACGTAGTACGGTGATGAAAGACCTTTCTGTGTTCATTCACCCCAGCCACCCTCTCACGCATCTTTCTTTCCCTCATAGGTGTTCTAGAAACTGAGCTGACCTGAGATAACGTATAACTAGAGCTGTTAAATGGAAACTAACAGACACCTGTGACCTGGATGAGGTAGAAAGAATAGTGGAGCTTCCCTCTCTTCGACAAACTTTTTTTGTGGGCAGTAGGTCAAACCACCAGCTTAAGCCCAATTTGAAACTACATTTTTGCGGTTTTTTTTGCAAAGTAGTATACAATACTTTTCATTCTAAATAAATTGGAACTGGTTAATTTTGTTAATTTATCTCAATCAAAAATCTTAACTTTATTATATTGTGTCAGAATATGTGTATAGAATATGTCATTATCAGATATAGAATATGTCATTATAGAAATAGTATGTATGTGTAGGCTCTTTTTTCAGAAAACAAAGAGTTTACTCCAAATGTGTAAGGAAAAATTATGAACTAATATGCTTGGGAGACTAACAAGATAAAGCCAAGGTTATTTCTGTCAAAACTGTGTTTATTTTCAAAGAATACTAGACTTCTGTGTTTCTGAATAAAGCAAAAGCCAAATAGCAGAAAAGCAGTTTAATCTCAAGTCTAAGCTCCCTTAGTTCTCACTTGGAGCTTCCTATGTTACCCAGAGTGCTCAGCCAAACTTTTCACCCTCATGCATTTTCTAGTTCTCCCATGCATTTTTAGTGTCCAGAGAGCTAGATGACATCATAGCTAGGCTTCACATGATCATCCTTGAAGGTCATAGAGATCAGGAACGGTGCCGGAGGACTGGAAGAAAGAAAATGTCGCTCCAGTCTTCAAAATGGGCAAGAAGAAGGACTAGGGAACTAATGGCAAGTCAGACACATCTTAGTCCCTGGAATATCAACCAATAGAAACAAGGAGCAGGAACGAGGAAGAGAATAGAACAAGGAAGTTCCACCTGAACATGAGGAAGAACTTCTTTATTGTGTGGGTAACCGCACACAGATTTCCCAGAGAGGTTGTAGAGTCTTCTTCACTGGAGATTTTCAAGACCCATCTAGAGGCAATCCTCTGCAATGTACACTGTCACCCCTTCCAACCTGACCAATTCTGTGATTCTGCCATTCTGTGAAAATTAAAAGAAAAAAAAAATCATGAAGAATTATTTTCATTGGAAAATCTGATGCTAATAATATGATAAAGCCAAGTGATAGATACATCACGACATAAAGCAATTATCTTCCAAAACACTACATCTGCATTCTGATTAATCTGTTAGTTTCTGTGATCTAAGGAGGATTTATATATGATGTTGAAGATGGCTCCTCAAGGTGAGGGTTAAAAGCAAACAACAACAATAAAAATGTGAACTCAAACAGGTGAGTGTACAATCTTCCAGAGATTCTAGAAGCAAAAAAACTGACAAGGTAACAAAATGTGCTATTCATTACAAGGGAATAACTCTATTGGGAGTGAGAGGTTATAAAGTCGATGAGATGACAGTATTCTATCAACAGTATTATATCAACATTCTAAACCACTCTCTGTGATATCTATATATATTTGTGAATTTGGGACACAATTTTCACAAATTTTCAACTTAAACAGGGACTGAGTGCTTAAGTTTAATGAGCAGTTGCAATAATATAGTAAAACTAGATATGACAGAAACAGCTAAAAAAATCAAACCTTCTGGTCCTAGTTAAATTAATCCAAACTTTTAAATCATTAATTAAAATGTATCAATAAGTCATGAAGGAACACTGTTTCTCTGATCTCAAAAGCTCTACAAATTTATTATTAAAAGTATTACCTCTTTTTCTCTGTAGAGATTTTGTGGTGAACATTATATTGTAGTAATCTGATTACACAAAGATTAACAAACGAGATACTGTCATGACTTCGGTGTTTGGGCTTTTTTTTTTTTTTTTCTGAGTTATTGTCCAATCCTATATTTTGTTTCCTTTATTCCATTTCATTGATAGAAATCTCTTTTCTGCAGACATTTCCTTGGCCTCTGCCATATTGATCGCTGCTGTTGAGGGAAAATAAGTCTTCTGATTGCACTCTACTTGAGAGATTGTTAAGGCACAACAAACCTGGAGATGCTAAGCAGGTCACTGGACAGTCCTTCATAAATATTCAAGAGAAACAAACATTGTGAAAGACACTAATGCTGATAGAATTCACAGATATGCTAAGTAAGAATAAAGTATTTCCTGCAGAGAGCTCCTGTAGGGATTATATGGCCTTCTGCTTTAATGAAGTTACACTTCTGACTAATGGCAAATGATGTTAACATTTCCCTTTCAATACCAAGGACTATTTTTTTTATCGTTTAAAAAATGACGGGGGTGGGGGGAGGGGGAAGAAGTTCGAGGGGGAGACAGGAGGAGAATTCTAAGCTGAATTTAAAGCATTTTTAAGAATTCTTAGGAAGAGGTTACATTAACATACAAAGCCAATTTTCATCGAGAGTTTAAAAACAAATCCTTGATTATGAGACACAACATTTACAATTCACAGGAGTAAACATGATTACTACTTTTGCTGCTACCTAAATAATAGCAAAAGTATATGTAAAATTACAAATAAACTTTTCTTTGTAGAATGATTTCATATCAATCAGTAGAAATACACTAGTTTATCCATTGGATTATTTGATAAATAGCACAATTCACACTGAGGATTTTACTTTCTATTAAATTTTACATACTTGTGTGGAAAAATGAAAATTATGTATGTTTTCCTGTCTAAAAGTCTTATTCTTTTTGTAAATTTTTTTCTTATTATACTTCTAGTCACCGTACTACATTGATAATATACATTTCATTTTCAGTAGATGGAATCTTTCTAGCCTTTTCCAAAGTTCTGGCATCAAGTTTTGGGAATATTCTTTAATCTTTACTGAAAGATGTAGTCACTCAGTGGATTGAACAAATATATAAAAGAGTTTGGATAGAGTCCTGGTCTTGTACCAGATTCAACTTGAATATTTAAAATAGTTTCAATGAGGCTACTGAACCACATTCAAGTAGTAAAAAGGATCATAGAAGTCTATTCCCTGCAAAATGCACTCAATCTTTTTTTTTTTTAATTTCTACCCCTTACTACTATGACTAAATAGCAGTGAAAACTAGTTGTCTCTATTCCATTAGACAATTTCTTTTTAAAAATAGTGTTAATGATAAGACACATACTGAAAGTTATAGCAAATAAGTAAAAATTTTCCTAGAAGAGGCAAAAAAATATTGAGGATTTATTGGTGTGCACAAAGACACATGAACTAACCAGTCTAATAGCAATGAATCAGCCAAAGAAAAAAGGGTGTTAGATTCTGTCAGCCACCAGAAAGTGTCCACTCAAGTGTGCAAATTTGCTATATGTGTTAGTGTGACATATAGCAGGAGCTATAGGTTGCAAGAATTAACTCTTGCTAGTGTCTGCTTTTCCTCTCTACACAATATATTGGAATGCCAGTTTGAGTCAAATGACAGTCAAATTTTGGCCCAGGTGTCATAAATAGCAATTTACTATAAAAGGAAATTATACTTTTCTGTGGCTTTGATTAATCAGTTTAATTGAGAACTGGTAAGAAAAGATCCTTTCAGTTGCTGTGCCATGAAATTTTTCCTTATTATTGTAGATAATAACACTTAAAAAAATACACCAAAACTCGAAAAAACAGCTGTCCACAAGCAGCATTTGAGGATCAGCTGAACTCTAAATATTTAGTGGGAGAGGAAGAAAAGTCATGATTCCATTTTATTATCCCACCACAAGAGGATGGAAGAGCTCTGAAAATTACTTTTCAAGAACTGAAAGGGCAAATACAAAGCAACCTCACTATTGCTCTCAGTTTTCAGCAGGGAACTAGATTTACCTGTGACTTTTTAATACTTTCTAAATTTGAAATTCTCAAAACCCTCAATAGCAATAACTAGATGAGGGTAGTAATCTTCTCATTTGTCTTACAGAATTTTTTTTTTTAAAAAAAAGCAAACATGTAAATCCAACCCCTTCACCTAGAGTCAACATGGAGAAAGATAATTTCTGATATAGAAGAGACTAAATGTCTTCCAGAAGGGCCTATTTTCTTTATAAGAATCCTCAACTTTAAATGTCTACGTTAGGTAAGGAAAATTCTACCCTCATATGTCTTAATGATTGTCCTACTAAAAGTTTTCGGCTGGTATATTTCTACTTGATATCCAGGAATATATATCTTGTCAATTCACATTTACTTCACATTTAAAATATCCCATAAGTATTTATTCAGTTTGTTTTTTTGTTTTTTTTTTAATATGCTGGGAAATGTGCTCAAAGTTTCATTCACTTACAAATTCCAGCTACTAAATTTGAATGAAAATAAAAATAAATTAAGCCTTTAAAATGTCTGTTTTTTATGGTTTTCATTACTTATGTAAAACACTTAAGTGTGCTCAAGAAATTAGAATAAAAAATGTTTTAGTAATTTTACCTCTGATTTATTAAGTAAAACAAAGAATTATCCATGTTTCAGAGGCTGACTGATTTTCTCTAACCACCTTCTAATATCTCCCATCCTACACAGCTTTTCTTATTTTTTTCCTCATAGAATAGAAGAGAAAAAAATAAAAACCTCCTGCCTCTTTAACTTCCAATCAGTTTCTCATGAAACTTACAAAGAAGAAAATATTTTCTTCTTTTGAAGAAAAGAACTGCTCTTAAAACTTAACAAAATAGTCCTACACATTGTTTCTAAATACCTAATCAGTATTCCATCATTTTAACAGATTAGGGTCAGTACTTCTTTTTCGTGATTTAAATTACTCTGCTGGTTTGCTGTTCACTTAGGCTATAAAATACTTGCTGTCATAATTTCTGATTTAATTTGAAACGAATTTATATTGATTTTTTTAATAATAATATACATAAAAAACATTAAAGTTATCTTTGAGCCTGCCTCAGTGCAGGATGTTGGACCAACCAATCTATGAAGCCTTTTTCAATCAAACATCCCAGTGAATTGATTAACAAAACAATTTGCAGTGTATTTTACAGACTTACATGTGTATGCATGTTCACATACATGTTGTATATAACACGAATTATTTATTTACATAGTTAAAAAAAGTACTTCAACATTTTTCATGTAGTGATTGGGTATCATGAGGCCAGTGTAAAGCTGGCAAGACACACCAGCGTACAAATGAGAAAACAATCTTAAATAAGTTCATATTCTAATTGTCATGTGCATGTGTGCAGGTTAGTTTGATAATTTTTGTCTTAAAAGTCACTGATATTTAGTAATAAATAACCCATGCATTTTCATACACTTTTTAGATGTATAAATATCTTTTCCTTATTTTCATCTTGGTTTGTCTTTGATCCTTTTAATTATAAATGTCTAAATATGGAGCCTGTAAAATGAAAATACCTTTGAGGTAGGCAGTGAAACCTACATCAGGTCATTATAACCTCTATTTCTGTTAATCAGGCAGTAGGTGTCCTGTGGCCTTTTGACATTCATGCAAATATCATTAACCAGCTATGTTTCTCTATGACAGTAATATCACTACTGTTAGACTCAATCCCAACCTAGATATTTGCACTGATTTTCCTCTCAGCATCCTCTGTTCAGAAATAAAACTTCAGAGGAATGAGGTACCTTCACACTAAAATGAAGGAGATCAATGGCTGAATGTCCAGATGGAGATCAGTGAAGAATGGCCTCCATCAGGTGTCCATACTGGGACCACTACCTTTTAATGTCTTCAACAACGATATAAACAGTGGCATCAGGTGTACCCACAGGAAGTTTGCCAAAGACACCAGACTGTGTGGGGAAGTTAACATGTCCAAGGGATGGGATACCATTCAGAGGGACATAGACAAGCTTGAGAAGTGAACCTGTGGGAATGTCATGAGGTTCAAAAATGCTAAGTGCAAGGTCACAACACTAAGTGCAAGGTCCTGCACCTTGATCGGAACAAGTCCCACTATCAATATAAACTAGGAAATGAAGAGATTGAGAGCAGCACTTCTGCAAGTTCTGGTGAGTGAAAGGCTGGACATGACCCGACAATGTGTGCTTGCAGCTCATAGAGACAACTATACCCTGGGCTGCATCAAAAGAAACACTACCAGCTGTTCAACAGAGGTGTTTCTCTCCTTCTAGTCTGCACTTTTGCAACCCAAACTGGAGTACTGGATCCGGCTCTGGAGTCCTCACCACAGGAAAGATATGGACCTGCTGGAGTGAGTCCAGAGGAGTCCACAAAGATGATTGGAGGGATGGAACTTTCCTCCTATGAGAAAAGACTGAGGTAGTTGTGGTTGTTTAGCCTGAAGAATAGAAGGCTCTGGGGAGACCTGATTTTAGCATTTCAGTACATAAAGAGGGCCTATAAGAAAGATAGGGACAAACTTTTTAATAGGGTTGTGATAGGACAAACAGCAATGGTTTCAAACTAAAAGAGAGACTAGATACAAAGAAGAATTTTTTTACAGTTAAGACAGTGAACTACTAAAACAGATTTCCCATACTAAAACGTTTGAGAAACGTGGGGCAGGGGTCTGAGCAATCTGTTCCAGTGGAAGATGTCCCAGCTCATTGCAGGGGACTTGGACTAGATGACCTTTAGAGGTCCCTTCCAGCCAAACTATTCTGAAAAACATGGAAAGTTCTTTTTCAATTTGTCTGTCCCTGAAAAATGTCATCACACATGATGGCTTCAGATTGTGTTAAATGCAGAGAAGGTAAGCCTCATCTTATGAACCTATAGTCCTGGGAAAAGGCAGAAAGTGAATGAAACACATAGATGTAAAAAACATTAAACAGCATCTGTGAGTGACTGAAATAATTATGAAAACATATAACCGAGTAGCTGATAAAGAAAATAGCCCAAGTTAGAATTTTGAGGATTCAAAGGAGTGAAAAGTTGGAAACTTTGTTATTATTTACAAATAATTGACTTTATCTGTAACTGGAGTATATGCTAGGCCTGAAAATTTGGATTTACATCCAAAAATTTAAAAAAAAAAGTGTTTCAGAAGGCAGAATATGACCACAAGTGATTGTCATGGCTGTTTAATTTAACCAATGTAGCACAAAGCATAAGAAAATTCATGTGATAAAAAGGGCTCTATGGTGCTGACTTTGTAGTAGCTGATAGATATTAAAGCAATCTGAAGCATCTCTAGTCAATTCTAACACCTATAGAAAAAATTGCAACTTGGAGATTTCTGAATACACAGACACCTCCTTGTAGTTAAGAAAAGCAAGAAAATATATGGACAATACTTTTCCCAGCACACTGGGAAATGGTTCTGTCTTCATTAAGTCTGAAAATGGTACTGACCTATTTTTTTAAAATAGTATCACCACATACATATTGCTAAAGTAGCAGAAAAATAAATGTGTTCCCTTGGATGCAGAGTGCATGTAAAAGCTTTTATGTGTTTAAAATGCTTTCTTTTAGATGATGTTTAATAAATGCAGAAAATGGGAAAGGCAGAATTCCCTTCTTCCCCACTCCCCTTCAGAGTCAAGATAATAAAAAGGTTTCCTATAGAAATGAGCTACAATAGCTTCCAAGAGCGCAATGACTTTGTAGACAAATGCACAGTCATAATACACAATAGTTCACATTCAACACTGGACGCAATAATTATTTTAATGAGAAAGATAATGGCTAGTCAAGACACTGGAGTTGGTCCCTTACTATATTAAAGAAATGTTTTGCGAGTTTAAAATTTATCATTGGCATCCCCCCAGACAGTGCAGGAAAGAACTTACGCTCAGTGATCTGGCAGTTACCGTATCTGGTGCATAGAGCACAATGGGCGCAGAGCATCGTCCCAAGTGTCAAGTAACGACTCTGAATCAGAGCATTCCAGCAGAATATTGGTTTAAATTAGTGCTCCACTCTAGCATTGCTACAAAAATTCCACCACGCTGAATGGATTCATCCAGGTGTAGTCTGAAGAATGAGTAGGGAAATTCACCCTGTTTAGCTAAACCAAGTCTCATTATGCTCATACATTTAGTGAACATTCTTGAAAATCTATTTGTGGTGCACCTTAAGCAGTCATTTGTGATTATGAAAAGAACATAGCAATGCTGCTAGCTCCACATGATATCATTTTCTTTATCTTGAGAGGACTTAGTGATTCAGGTGGAGAAAAGAAGTGGTGATTCAGGACAAAATCTAGCATTAACAAAGTTTTTGTTTCATTTCACTTTTTCTTTCTTGCACTAGTAAGCTTTAAAAAAAAGCATTACACTATTTTTATATCAAAAATCATGCTGGATTCAAAAATACAAGAGAATCAAGGCTGCTCCCTGCTCCCAGATGCAACCATTAACAAGGCGGATGATGTATTCCCATCAGGAACATCCACATGTATCACACATACCTACCACTATGTACATATACACACACACACATATATATGTATATACTGTATATATTGTGTGCCAGCATTGTTGCTGGCACACAATACCTCCAACCTGTGGTCTGATCTATTTAGTCAAATGATTTAGATCCCTTTTTGTCATTATAGCACACAGAACCCCTTATTTTCTACATTGCATGCATGTCACTTGATTATTGGGATCTCCCTTTTGTAATGAATGAACTAAATTGTTCTAAAGCAAACCTAATTGAGGATCTGAGAGCACTTCAGGAAACAGTAAAGGCAGGTTGTTGAAAACTGTACAGAGCTTGTCTACCAGCATTTGAAATAGTGTTTCAGTGCTGGCTGAATAGAATTTTCACCTTCAGCCACTTCTCATGCTTTCCAGGCATGACTTAGATCATGACTCATAAAGACAAAGCATAAAACCAAATTTTTGATCGGTTACACTACTGCTTCTGACATAGCACAGAAGCATGGAGTTGAACTTGATAATCCTTATGGGTATCTTCCAGCTCTAGATATTCTATGATTTTGTAGCATATTTAATGAGTGAGTTAAGAAGTGTGTGGCTTAGTGTGAACCACTGGATAAACGAAAAGAAAAAAAAAGGAGATCTAGTTCAGAAAGAGGCTGGACAAAAGCATAGGGATTAGGCCATTTGTGGTTCTGCGTTGCTGCTATCTTCAGTTCAGGGAAATCTAACTGATGGCTTCCAAAAGCTTACGTGGCATGTTAGTGAAAAATCACCAAATAAAAGCTTCTTTCCCACACTCTTTCCATAAACATTCACTTTCTGAACCATATCTTGCTTGCATTGCATTTACTTGCAAAATTCTCATGCATTACATCACTTATATTTTTTACCTTTAATTTGGGAGAATTTAAAGGCAATATTGGAAAAAGTAAGGTACTTCAGTAATCCTTTTTTTACTTTAATGGAAAACATGTTAGTATAAAATCTATGTGTAGGAGAGAAGAAATCCAGCTGGACTGTCTCCATAAAGTCTATGAGGGAAGAAGGGAGTGTACAATATGTTTTTTCCTTTTGTAACTTCTGTGATTCTTGCAACCTTTACCCAGTGGCAGTGTGATACTCCCACAAGGATACTTTCAGGTACTGAAAGGACACACACTAGGATAACTTCACATTACTGCGTATTCAAAGGAATTATATGACAACAACCTATAAGTATTCCAAAAACATTTTACTGTGATATATGCATGTAAGAGAATCCATTCAAAAAGCACTTGTAAACCAAATCATTCTAACTCCTACCTTCCTATTCTATCTTTAGATTTCTAGCACCTAAGAAGAAATCATCATACTGCTAGAAAAGAATGCTGTAGTAGATAGACACTATAGAAAGGACTCATTACATGCTCATTAAAAAAAAAAAAAAAAGCATTGACTTTTATAACTCAGTTGTAGGAGTTACTGTGAAGAATCCACAATTACTCCCATGTGAAAAAAATGTCCCTTTTCTCACTTCGGTTACTGAATTTGAAAACTACAGTGGTTTTCGTGCTGCAGTATGAGTTTAAAAACAATGGCTTGGGTTTGGTTACTTGAAATTACAGAGCAGAATAGGAGCACAAAATTGAAACATGTCTATTATCTTCCTTAGCACTTGATGTGAAGAATAAATACCTGATTTTATAGAATTCAAACACTTTAAAAGCTTGTAAAAAGAAGCAAAGCAAAAAGATATAAAAGAATGACCAGAATATCCCTTCCTTGAAAACTTTAAAGAATCCTGTGTTTTAAGTATTTATACTTTCACTTTGAAATTCATAACCCTTAGAAATTCCATGTGCCTGTATTAGATACTAATAACTCTTTTTCATTCTCACTTATGACCTTCTGTGTATCTATTGTTATTCTTAGTAATAACACATACCATATATAGTATATACGTAGAATATATATTACAGATATTAAAAAAAAATAAAAATCTAAAAGAACCTGAACATTTCATGGCTTATGGA
Source organism: Campylorhamphus procurvoides (assembly GCA_013396655.1). Lineage (NCBI taxonomy): Eukaryota > Metazoa > Chordata > Aves > Passeriformes > Dendrocolaptidae > Campylorhamphus > Campylorhamphus procurvoides. The sequence goes on from WBMV01005154.1 coordinate 187,650, forward strand.
CCAAGACCTGAAAATTAAATGCAACCAGAATCTATGTTCAGGGTAGTAATCAGTGAACAATATGTAACCTGACAAAGGACTTATAAGAAGTATCCAAGGGCTAGCCACTACTGTAAAATGCAAAGAAAACTTTAATCACACTGTAGATTTAACAGGAATTAGAGTTTTAGAGAGCTGGCTTGACAAATTTTCCTTAGACAAACTGAAGTCTTGAGCCTGTAAGTGAATAAAGACAAGTTAGATTTAGCTATAGACAACCATTAAAATTAATGTAATGAGAGTTCAATAGAGGCCTTTACAAGGTGCCTATGAAGTTATCCAATTTTTCTGTCTTCATTTTTACATTAGAAGAATGCCTCCCTTCAGAGATTGCTGCTGTTTTATTTTTGCTTGTGCTTAGTACAGTGGAAAGACATACACACTCACATGCTTCCTCATGGATGCTTGCCTTTGTTCCTGCTTGTTTTGTTGTTCAATTAATATCAAACAAAGGTCAATCTGACAAAGTATATGGTTAGTGTTTGTGTATGGGAAAACATAATGGAAAACTTGTAGTAACAGGAGTCCCATGTGCCAAAGAAAATGTTAAAAAGCCTCTCCTCAGTGACAAAGTGAGCTTCATTTGTAGTGCATAAGTACCCTACTACAAAAGCAGTCTTGGACTTCCATGGGACTACTATGAATATGTTTATAATATGATTAGGCAGGCAAAGCGCTCTTAAAGTGCTGCATCACTAGTCTTGTGACTGTTATACTGCTGTAGTGGGACCTCTTAGACTTCTAGTGGGCTGAAATAGCACTACTTATAAGTGTACTTATATCTTAGTTAAAATGGAGAGAATCTTGCTGGATGATGTCACAAGGCTTGAAGAATGATTTTAGTGTTACGAACAGTGACAGATTTTTGCTCCCTTTTTTTCTGTGACTCAAATGGAAGTATTACTCCACAATTTTTGAATCCCATGGAATAGAGTTCAAAATAAATCCCTGCTCACCAAAAAATAGAAAACACTTACTGATCAAACAGATTAATTTAATGCACATTTGTGAACCACTAATATGGTATTCTCTGAGGGGTAGTGGAAATATTGCTGTGGGACTACCAGCCATGGTGCTACACCACAACTGTTAGAATTTCTGGAGACTTCTAGATTTGCATTTTCTTTGTAGTTTCATTAACATAATTTGAAAACAGACTTAATTAGTGTTTTAGCACTATCCATTTTGTTTTATTTTTATTTTTTTTAAATTCCTAGAGATGTTTTCACTGGGCTAAGATATTGAGCTGACAACCCTGAAAAATCAACCTGTCTTTGAAGCTGTACAACAACTATACATAAAACTAATAAAAAGCCAGGTTTACTGGTCAAGAGGTTTTGGGGTTTCTTTACATTTTGGTTTTGTTTCTATTTTTTTCCTCTTTGTTGATCTGCTCTGGCAGATCTTTTTCTAAGTTCCTAAATGTGTGACTATCTGGATTTCATTCTCCATTAGCTGCCTAACAAGAGCTTTCAGGAAAACACACCTTTTAAGATCTCTCAAATCAGGCACACAGAATTGGTGTTACTGCTCTAAATTACTGGACTACCATTCCTAAGGGTGGGATAATTGTAGGTACTTTAATGCTTTTCCTCTCCATGACAGTGTTTAGTGTTTTTCCATGTCTTCTGTTCATGAAGTTTTGCAGCCCATACAAGTATATTGTTCTAATGGAATACTGCTAAATGAATAGTCCTTAAAACACTGATTATCTCCACCAAAAGATTTACCCGTTTCAGTTTATGATTTTTGTATTCCTGGGTTTTTTTCTGAGTTTATTTCTTTTCTTTTCTGACAAAACTGATGTTGGCAGAACATTTTTTTCCTCTTTTTATTTTTCACCATATCTTCGCTTTTGCAGACCAAACTATCAGTTGGTGTCACAGATGATGACCTTACTGATCCACCAGAGCCAGGAATGAGATTTTCAGCTCATTTTATACAGAATTTCAAACAACCAACAGATGGTAAAAAAAAAAAATCCAAGTTAGTTATTACTTCAGAAGATATGAATTAGCATCCTGAAGGTGAAAGACTCCATATCCTTCTACATTTTTTCATTTAGTTCTATTTAAATTAGTTTCTTTATTATAACATAAAAGTTTTTGCAAAGGAAAACCAAATCTAACTAACTGCATAGTAAAAATGAAAGAAAAATTAATGTGCTTACAAACATACTTCAGTATTTTATTGCCTCCAAAATGTCAGTTGTGAAGAATGCTGAGAACTTTGGCATAAAATAAAAGTAAACTAAAGCCAAAAGACATTTGCAAATGTTTCCAGCAGAAAACTAACATCGCCCTAGTACTTCCAATACAGTCCCCTTAGCCTTATCCAGACAGTCACTAAACTTTCGGTTCCTAGTGAATCAGTCACTTGGCATAGATGTGTAAAATTCTCATGTGGGTAGGTTACCTGTCTTTCAAAGCCTTTAGTAAAATTACTTCTGACTCACTCCAACACCCAAATGAGTCCACACAATGTTTGAACTGAAAGATATTACTTGAGAAAATATTTTAGTTTCTCATGTAAGACCCTTTATTTTTCCATTCTGATTTTGTGTAAATCTGGTTAATGCAGATTCTGCTTGCAAAAATAATTTTAAAGATTAATAGCCACAATTTCTAAACATTACAGAATGCATGGTAACCCATGGCCTTTCAGCATCTTCCTTCTCTGATCTGGCTGATTATTGTGTCTGTTTATTAGACTGCAGCATTTCTCTCAGTTACTGTTGTGCGTAAAATTTTAGATTTCTTTTACTACTTGAAAGACTAGGTAGTACCACATTTGCCAAAATAGAAATTAAATTAATCAGGGCAAAAGGATTGTTCCCATTTCTAAATATTTTCCTACATCTGTTAGATCCTGATACAATAAAGAGGGGGATGCCCACATGGGAAGTACTGTTAGGCTGTGAAAAGGTGTGTTGCATTTGAAGCTGAAGACCAAGTGCGAGGCTTGAGGTAGGACTAAACTGCTATAGCTTCATGGAAATGAATCACAGTGGCTATTGCAAATATAGTAGCAGTGAGAACAGTGGGGAGAGAGCAGGCTGAGCAGTGATAATCTGAGGTATCCCTTGTGAATGTTAGAGGGCAACTTGCTAATCAGCAGTTGTTAAAACAGTTGTTTAAAATGTTGCCACTGGACAGGATCTTCCTAAGCAAATGAGTAATCCCAACAGTACTAATGATACCAATTTATCACTGAGGTTCCCTTTGTATGTTTTGTATTTTCCAATCTGTTAAAGGAAAATGGTGGTGGCTGATTGAACGCCTTTTACTATTTTTTTTTAAATGAACATTTTAAGTACATAATTTTACTTCATTTGTGCCAGAAAATTGCCCAAACACCTTCATTAGAAATAAGGCAAATCTGTTCAATACTACCTGAACAGCAGGCAGTAGATGCTTTATTGAACAGAAAAGCTTTAACAAACCTTATCCTGTACACATGTTTGTACTATCAGTCTGTTTATGTACTCACAAGTTAAGGGAAAATATGGGTGCTGCTACATAATAAACAGTGTTTTGCTACCCTTCTTTTTTATCCAGGTGGTTGATTATATGGTATGGGATAGTTTTGCAGGTGGTATAGAAAATCATATATACCAGCTGCTGTACCCACTGAGCAGCGTTTTGCTAAATGACACAGTACCAATCACATATAACAGCATCTAATAACTCTAGAGTGGTACCTTTAGTAGACGTATCTTTTCTTCATTGAGAAAGAACCTTCAAAAAGACTTTTACCTGCCTTTGTTTTTATTGCATGCTGTGTTGGGGAAAAAAAATATTCAGGAGAAACATAAGTGATTAAAAATCACTCTCAATAAGACAAAGCTAGCTAGGATAGCAAAAAATAACTGTACTGGGTGGCTTGGCATGCTGCCGCTAATACTTGGCAGAATTCACTTGCTGCTGGAACTGGAGATGTTAGATGTACTAGCCACTGAGTCCCTGCTATAAGTACTTTACTATGTAGAATCAATATTGACATACTACATAAACAACTGGATGAACCTTGTACAAAAATGATAGCAAATAGCATTTAAATCATTTCACATAAACCTGAAAGTATAATAGTGCTGACATTATTAGTAGTATTGTATTTGAAGGCCCTGATTATCACTGAGCAGCATTAAATTTAGTCTATTGAACATCAGTCCTGCGCTTGCTTTGCTGATGAGTATGATTGGTGTGAAGAATGCAGCAGTACAAGAGTTCTCTTCAGATGGTACCTTATGGGAAAGCATCCAGGGTATTTGTTGCTCTTTGTGCAATTAACACTTATATTGATCACTTGCTTATTTCAGTTAATAGTGGATAAGCTGTCTGTTTCCCATTCTTGCTGTAATTAACAAAAGTAGACATTAACTGTTGCTAGAACAACATAACTGCTTCTCTACCTCCTACACGTCTTGTTTGGGAGTGTGGGATACGTTATGGTCAAGTTTGTTGCTGAGTGGACAGTAGATTAAGAACCTTTCATAGCTAGATGGCGCAGGCTTGTAGTAAAAACACCATCATTGCTTTCTTTTTTTCTTCATTCTGATAGAGAAATTATTAACTTTAAGAAAAAGACTGTCCACATTTGATTTCCCTGAAATTCCTTGTATTTTAGACAGTGAGAGGACTGCCTCCATCTCATAAAAACAAGATTTCTTCTTTCTCATGAAACATTGTCATAACACAGTTCACCACTATCACAGTGTTTGTGTGAAAGACTTGTGAGATCATGTGCTTGTGCCACAACTCCAAGTTCTTGAACTCAAAGGCTGTGCTGCAAGTCCTTTAAATCCATGTAAACATGGTCTCTTTTACTCAGTTGGAAGCTGTCAAATCACGGAAGAAGATTTAAACTGCCATATACAGTATTGCTTCCTGCTGTGGCTGATGAAGGATATACACAGTTACTTTACACAGTGACATTATTATTTTCTTTCTTGTAATAATAAAATGTCCTCTTCTGTGCAAAAGAATGTGACATTCTCATCAGTTTTTTGCCTTTGATAGGTACAAGTAAGTGGTACTAACTATGGATAAGTTTCCTAATAGAAGGAAGTAGACCTGATTCACTTCTGACATTCCATGGCGCTGGATGAATATAATGAATGCAAACTCGTGTTGGCAAGGGCAGAAACTGATGAGATAGATGGACTGTGTGATGTATGCTTATTTATGTCTCCAAAATATATGAAATGGAGGGGAAGAGATTGCTCCCTGTGTTAAATTATTCAGGTTAATTATAAAAAAAAAAGAACAAAGACAAAGGAAGACACAAATATAAATATATATTTATTCACATGAAACTAAGCAGTAAAAGATGTTTGAACTTTTCCTGATTCTGGTCACACTTCAGGTTTTTTTAGGTATCCAGGACTTTTTTTCTTTTTCTTTGCTGCCACTAGCTGTCCTCTCAGGAGCATATTGACAGCTTTGAGCTGACAGAGAATCATTATAATCAGTGTAGAAGATATAAAGTCACAATGAGAAAGGAATTCATGTTTACAGTAGCAGGGACCACACACTGTGATAGTTTGCATTAGAAACTCAGCAGGGGGAGTGTGAAAAGCTGTAGCATTATAGCAGATATGGGGGCTTTTTGGTATGAATAGGTCGTGTGTGTTCAAGTACCTGTCTAACATGTAACAATCACAAAATATTATCATATTCAACAGGGCCATTATTGCTGCTGCATTGAATACATAGCCTCCTAAAAACCCCTGATATCCTCAAAAAGTGAAAAAGATACAGCATCAGATGATGGATTTCCCCTTACTATATGGGTAGTACATTTCAGCATGCATTGCCACAGAGAAGAGACTAAAGCATTACACATGAATAGATCAAAACAGCATGGAATAGTTATGTCAGAGCAAGGTTATTCCATCAGGTAATTAAAAAACTTTTAGCCAAAATGAAGAAACAAAAGTGTGAAACAAAGAGAAAAACTGAAGTTTTACCTTTAAGCTCTTAAATTAAAATAAATAAATAAATAAATAAATGTCATAATGAGCTGCTTATAGCAGCTCAAAACAGGTTAAAAAATCCAGGAAGTGTTTTCTGGGGACATACAAACACAGAGCAAAGATTCAAGACTGTGATAAGTACCTTCAGTTTTAATTTCTCTCTTCTCTGTTTTTCACTTTGAGCTTATGAGATGAACTGTAGGCAATTTGAAATTACAAACAAATCTCTAAGAGACAGAGACCAACAGCAGAAGTTTGACTTCAAGGACCTTGTTATGGTAGCAAAAGCTACATTTTATCCCTGTTATTACAACACCATGTTGGAAGAATGTTAAGGTTACACATGAAGGCACTTAAAAGTTGAGATATACCAGAAATGTTTCTCTACTTTCCCCAGTGGAATGGAGTATTACTGTCTTTGTTTTACAAAGGAGACTCTAACAGAAAAAGATTATGGCCAAGGGATATGCTTGTTTTGACTGCTGAGGTGGAGATACCATGTACCTGATGGTCAGAGCACGTAGATTTTAAAGGAGCAGATGAAGTCTACTTTAGGTTAGATACCAAAATGGCTTGGAATTAGATATATCAGTGGTGAATCACAGAATCACAAAGTCCCATCCTAAACATTCAAACAACTTATCCCATTGAATAGTAATAAACATTTCAGAAAACAAAACAGCCACCCAGAAAATGAATGGTCAGTTAGCACATTGTGTGCTCCATTCTGCCACAACTAATCTCAATAACCATCACACTAGTATCCGAGAATTTGATATTGTCCAACAAAAAGAAAATAAAAAAAAAAAGAAAGAAATTAAATACTTTTGCTCCACACTCATAACTCCTTAAGGTCAGCACATATGTCTATAGTTACACTAGATAAAAAATTGTCAAGGAAATAAGCTTTTACACAGAAACATCATCATCCAGAATTCTTAATTCTTTGATATTACCTTGTATCTGGTTTGGTCTGTTCCAAGCATATTTCTCTGTTACAGAGAGACATAGCTCCTAGTAAGTTTATGCAAGTTAATAAGTTATTTTTTCTTAGGTTGGAGGACTTTATCAGCCCTTTTATTTGGCTGATAAACACACTGATATTTACTGATGTAACCCAAATGTGCCTGTTTCTAGTCATTTTCATCATTAGCTATGTCCTGACAAACCTGAATACTCGACTACATGGCTACATTTTGGCATCATTCACAAACTCGTGTCAGATGTGGTGTGCCAGATGTGACCTGATAGACATGCTCAGAGTTATGAAAACCCTAGCAACAGGTCATTCCCGAACACTGTTTTTCCCTATAGAAGTTTGGGACACTTTCCCGAGATGGTAACCTAGGCAAGCCTAAGTCTCTCCTCTACAAGATGAGATCTAAGACCATTTCCCAAGTGAACACAATAAGAAACAGGCTACAAGGATTTCTGGGGCAGGCATTTCTCATTCTTGCTTGTGCAATTTGCTCTGCTATGCATCAAGTAAGACTCACTGAAGCAAAGAATTCAATCTTTTCAAGTAAATGTCCTAAGCACTGATTTCTAGAAAAATTGTGGGAATAGGGTATTTACATCTACCCTTCCTTTTTATAAGAGTGGTCTGAAATGCCAGGCCCTCAAAGAAAGGGCTTTGATGCCTATTCCCAGAAGAAAGTGGAAAGTAAATGAATCTTTTCAGGGAGGAAAACTGTCTGGTGGTCAAAGTTAGGAGTCAAACCACCTAAGAGGGAACTTAAATATTGGTATTATTCTAATGCTTTCCTCATATCTAATTACAGAATGGAAAAAAATTATAGTCAGATACTTAATTTAGGAGTTGAGAATTTCAGGAAAATAAAGGCTGTCTGAAAAGTATCCTAAACACTATTTGTCAGTCTGGTCAGAGGGAGAAATGCAATCTATATACCTCATGGACAGAGAACGTAGATGCAAACTACTATTAAATAAAATAAGGTTTGTATTCTATTTATATTCTATGACACCTGCATGGGAAGAATAAAGACCCAGTTACTATTTCCAAGACTACTATTTTGTTTCCTATGTGTTTAATGTAAATTAGGTACCTAAACTTTGCATAACTTCTGCCATGAGCCTCAGTACTTGCCAAAGGTCCTAGCATGAAGGCATGGCAAAATAGGATTTGGTAACACCTCATACTACTGTAATTCTTTAACCATCAGACCGTGCTTCCCCTATAATATTCTTGAAATTAAATTGAACTCTCCTAATTAATTGGAAGTATTTCATAAACTCTGTTAAAATGAACTTCAGTATAGAATTTATGCCACATCTGAAATTACACTATTGCACAAAATTAAAATATTTCTTTTCCTCAATACAGTTCTGCACGAGTTCTCATTGTTACATGCCCCACACAATATTCTCTGTGTTCAATTTCAGAACTGGCAAGTAACAATAAAAAAGCTTAAATTTTGTAGATAACTAAATAAATGAAACATGCCACAACTCTTAATTACCCACACAACAACTAAAATCGGGTTTGTATAAACAACATTCTATGTGCAACATTCATCTGTGCTAGCTACCTTAATTGCCTGGGCTGAGAGGATTATGAGTTGGAGAAAGTAAGTTATTATGTTGTTTTAGTCCGTGGCTAAGAGATTTTTCCTAGACGAAAACAAAGGAAAACTATTGGAGCCACCCATTCAACTCTGTCCGCATTAATATTGACTTTTGAAAGGAAAAAAATGCATGTCCATGGAAATGAACCATGTTTGATATCTGAAGGCTGATTTATTTTGTATGAAAAACTAAAATGTGTTGTAAGGATTTGTGTGCAATGCAAACCTGTTAAATACTTAACGGGGGCATAACAAAAAAAACAATCATTCTTTAAGGAAGAATGCTGGCAGCAATATTGCTCCGGTCTGATTGGTACATTAGCAGTCCAGCTTGTGTTAGAAGAACACCAGTGTCAAGGAAATCTCATTAAAAATCTTTTCCTTTAGTAGATAATGGACTGTGTGGTTGAACTGTGCTGCTGTTGGTTTTCTGATCTGTGCTTTCCAATTTTAGTGTATAGGGATGAGGCATCCACAGGTTTTCTGGACAACCTGTTCCAGCGCCTAACTACCCTCATAGTAGAGAATATCTTCCAAATATCTACTCTAAATCTACCTTCTTTCAGTTAAAAGCCTTTTCCTATCACTACATACCCTTGTAAAAAGTCCCTCTCCAGCCTTCTTGTAGGCCCCCTTCGGGTACTGGGAGGTTGCAGTAAGGTCTGCTTGTAACCTTCTCTTCTCCACGTTAAACAGCTCCAACTCTCTCAGTCTGTCTTCAGAGATACATGTTTCACAAAAAAACACATCTTTTAACAAGATTCATTGAATTTTTAATTCTCCTGTGTAATTTTATAACTCAGGATCTATTTTTCATTTTGAACCTGGCCTTCATTGTCATTCAGAAAATAATCTTCATCACATTATTGGCAAAGGTCACATGGCATTTTGTAAACCAATCATACTCCACAGCTACTCATTCACTTCTAAGTAGGATAGATTTGACCCTGATTTTTGAAAATGAGAAATGGAATCAAATACATTTTGTAAACATCAGATATTTAATCCAGTTCTTCATATTCTGGCCAGAAGATTTTGCTAATAAGTAAACCTTGCTTACACCTTAAAACATTTCTGCTGCTAGGAACTTTGAATCATTCCATTGTTATCATACAAAAGGTGGGCACTTCTTGTCTTCAGGCACAGAAAAAGTTTGTCTATTTAATTATGAGACTTCACAGGAGAACCCCAAGGTCTGGATCTTCAGAAAGGAGGGAACAGCTCAAAAGAGCTGTTTATGTAGTTATTTCAGTAAGCCCTAAATCTTCCCTTTGAGGTTTACCAGCTAAACTGTCAACCTAATAAAATGTAACGATGCAGTTTGGAGCTTCTCTGAAAGCTAAGGGTTGCACTGCAGGTAAACTGATAGCACTCAGAATCCAAAATTAAATACATCTTTCCTGCTGCAGGGATAAAGAACTGTAATAGGTCTGTAGTTCAAAGACTTCCAGCTGAGTGGTATTTAGGAAGATTTTACTTATTTTATTTAGGAAAGTTTTTACTCAGTTAGCTACCACTCCCAATTAAACCAATGAAACTGATGGGTTGAAACCCCTGCTCATTTTAAAAAAAGGAACCTTTTTCGTTATGAGCTTTATCATTGCCATCTTTTCTTTTTTTTTCCTTTGTTTGAATTAACTAGAATTACTCACAAAGTCTTTCAGAATTAAAAGTAATTTAAGAAGCTGTTTCTTGATGCATTTCAGCTATTAGATTCCAGCTCCCAGCTTAGACTCCATAACTGACTATGTGTAGACAGGCTTAGTGTATGTTAACATATCAAACATGGATATAAATTTATGTGTTAGCAGGTCTGCTCTGATTGAACTTGGGATCAAGAACTTAATTGCATAACTATATAATCACAGCCTTTGTCAGATTACTAACCTACAGAGAAGGGCAAAAAGGCAAATCTCTGTACATATGACTTTATACTGTTTAGTCTTCTTGACTGAACCCTATTCAGCCTCAGAAACATTTACTTCTTTAGAGTGATTGCATAGAGAACATAATCCCTCAAGTCATAAAATCTGAATAAACTTATCTTGCACTTGTCATTTTCTTTTAAGTGTCAGAACAATCAAATTGGCTCTGGAAACAAGTAGTCTGCATCTTGTCCTGTATAGTAGTTATTATAACTTAAATTGGAAGTCTATTTATGAACCAAACTCTAACACTTTTTGCATAGGTGCAATGGGAAAAGAACCTTTGGCCAGTGGGATTCTCATTTCCTCTGAGCAAGTTCTGCCTCTGGGCAATGTGGAAAGATGACTCTAGTGGTCAAATGGACGAGACTATAGACAGGAGAAGTTTCTGGCAACTTGCTGGGAAGAAAAGAGAAAAAAAAAAAAAAAGAGCAGCCTCCAGCCCTGGTGGTAAGAAAGGAGGAGACTGCAATCAAACCAGAGTTGTTCTAGTACTGCTAACTGCCTGGAGCAGCTCAGTGAAAAGCAAGATGAAAGGGAAAGGTGTGTCTTTCCTACAAAACAGACTAGATTTTATTCAACTGAAGACTAATTTTTCTTCTTCTTGCATTGCAATAAAACATGGATTCGGGACTTTTATGACATATTTTTTCAAAGGAAATGTACTAGAAGACTGTCTGATTCAGGACCCCACTATACCCTTGATGATGCTAGAGGGTCACATGTTTCAGAAAACAAGGCTTTAAGGGCACGTATATCTCTTTGCTCCAGTGTTTAGTAAAAACAGCTCCTGTCCCCAAGGAGATTGAAAAATTCAGGCTAATTTAGTAGTAATTTCATGAATGACTACTTTATCACACAGCTCTGATTAAGAGTTTATCTCATTTCATGATGTATGCCAGTCTAGCTCTTGAACTTGGACTAATGTCTTCAAACTGGCTCATATGTATCATTTGGTCTAAGGAAAGAGTAACAGATATGCTAGATCTTTCAGTTTTATACACATTACATTTTTTAGAAAATAATATAATGATTTTATAAAAAGTAAATATTCTGATAGAGATGGAATTTTAGCCTTTTTGAAAAGAGTAGAGCTTGAACATATGATGAACTATTAAAAACAATTACACAGTTTAAGATAAACACAATGAAAAGTCTGTTTCAACCAAAGATGTTTTTCCTTGGTAGCCTCTAATCATTCTCAGAGAAAAAAAAAATTAATAGACTAGTTAATGTTGAAAGAATATCTACCATGCTTCAAGTATAATAAATTATTAGACTTTTCTGTGTGCAGAGCTTTAATTAAAAAATAGAGTTTTCTGCTCAAATGTGATAATGCACTTTATGTGATAGATTAAAAACCCCTGAAATTCTACACGTCACAGAAAATAAACTCTTTTTTTTTCTAATTAGAAAAATTAATGTTGGTTGGTGTTACAATATTAAATGTTTATTAGACTGAATGAGATGACATAAGATCATCTTTAAGCCCATTCAATAAAAAAGACAACAAGCAAACATAAACTCAAAACATACCAAAGTGCACAATAATTTTATATAAAAAGTGAAGGAATTAAATGTGAATATGTTTATTGAATAATGCAGGCTTTGGCCCCTTAAAGACCTATGTACTTGCCTAATGTGCAATTTATACAGCACCATTAATTCTAATGGCTTATTTTAAAATGCAGAAAGTTTAAAAACAATTTGTACATTGTTCTTTGAACTTTCTTTGGTAGTTCATGGATTGCCATGTGAAGGCAAAAGAAGGTTATCCACATGAAAGCAGAAAGGAAAGATCCTTACTTATTATTTCTGGGGGGGATTTACCCCTAGAGTAAGCAAAGGTAACAGGATAATAACAGAGAAAGATGAGGAAAGTTTATAAAATATGGATGGGATAAGTCTCACATATTTTTTGAGGTATGTGAAAATATAGTTTGTACCTAAGTTGGTTTTTCTGTGTTCCTACGACAACCGGTAAAGACAAATAGGTGTTTCTTAAGGGCAATGCCTTGCCTGGTGGTGATATGCAGAACACATTTTCTCTTCTGTTTATTTTACATTTATCTAAATTGATTTTCAAATCAATGTCTTCCAGAGTGCGTATTTCCCTCCACATATGTAAAGGGAGGCAAAGAGCTCAGTTCAGCTGTCCACATATGTCTTTTTCAATGTCTTGGACTCCACTTCTGGCTTGCATTAACAGTTCCAGACACCTTTCCCAAGAGTACAGTAACATATGCTAGACTTGGCAGATGATCTTGGACATGTTAAGTAGTACTAAATTCTCATAAAAATCAAGCTCAAGATGAACACTTAAATCTTAGTTGACTTGAACTGGAATCTGTTAATCTACATTTAGATGTCTACAGTTACGTGTGATCTGGATTATCTAAACTCCTATTGAACTCAATCTGAAATAGCAGATGACATCAACTACCCACAGACAGGTATCTCGTTCTGTTTTAGATGCCCTAAGCTCTCAGAGGCAATAACATGAAGCTTGGCTGACAGCCAACAAGACTTGGAGGAGACTTGAACCCTTCTGATGAATCAGTTAAGAGGCAGGTAGAATAACCTCATGGCATATAAAATTGCACTGGATGTTTATGTGTCACCAGATTAATTGTTTCTCTAATCACTCCAGTTCATGAGGTGCAGAAGAGTTATTTGTCTCATCCCACAGTAGTCATCTACATTTGATCATATGAATAGCTGTCCAAATTTTGGTCACTATACTGTCTAGAATTGTACTGGCTGTAAAGGAAGCCTTGACACTCTGCTTCAAGGTAGACTCAGTGTCACTCTTTAAGTTGATGAAGTAGGATAAGCAGAATCCATTCCCTGAAATTCCATTTTGTCTGGTATTCATAAGTAAGGGTCAATAGAATTAACACCTAAAGAATACAGAACATCAAAGATTTACACAATAGGAAGTGTTAAAATATTCACAGGCTTGGAGAGTTTTTGAAGCTGTATCTTGATGTGAGACACTGGATTATTTATATTAATTATTGTCTGGGAGCAGCTCAAATATGTGTGGGGAGGGAAGGAATGGGTCAAATTTCACAAAGGTGAGGTGGTGCCCTATCCCATACCGCAGCTCCTTGGAGACTCCTTGGACATTCCTAGGGCAGCTGGTAGTCAAAACCACCCAGGAGCACTGCCCTATGCCACACCCCTTGGAGCCCCTACGCCAGGCACAGCTTGGCTTGCGGCGTGCCGTAGGGAAAGAAAGGAAAACGTCCCAGCTGATGGTAGGGTGCAGGCTAGAACTCATTTATTCAAGGAGCATGGGACTTACATAGGGTCAGGGAGAAGCTTGGAAGGTGGGAGGAGTTTGGGGGCGGAACGCAGCAAGGAGGGCTTACAGGGAAGGAGGAGAATATAGATGGGGCGTGGCCAGCTTCACATGATGATGCTGGATTACATCACAAGCCAGCCAATGAGAAAATAGGGAATACACAACCAATAGGAGACCGGTAACCGGGTAACCACCACCAGTCAGAATACAGCATACAAATACAAGGGGAATGACTATCTATCTAATACAATAAATCTCTATCTAAGCTACAAAACATCCTTTAAAACATGAATTTGTGAGTTCTGAGGTAGTTGTCCGTTTGTGGTATTGATCACTTGATAGAAACTGTTCATCCTGGTTGTTCTGGCAGCCTTTGAGACAAGTGTTCTCCGACATTGGCTCACACACCAGGAGCACTGCTCCTCACCCCATCCCGGAGCCCCAGACTGGCCAGTGGGCCAAAAGTCCTCTCTGGGGGCAGTGGCCACAGATGATAGAGCAAATAAAACCAGAACCATGTAGCTATTGTGTGGCTGGACTGTATCATCTTCTGGACTCCTGGTAGCTGGATCTATGCTGGATCTAGGTGTGGTAGCTGTAATTTTCTCTTTTTCTCTCTCTCTTTACTTCTTCTTCCTCTCCTAATTTCCCTGAGTATTTTGGGTAAATTCGAACTGGATGGGTTGGTTTTCTCTAAATTGTGTGGGTTAGCATGTGCTAAGTCATTACTTGTGAAATGCTCTATTTTGCTTGAATGTTGCCCTTTGAATTTTTGCCAAGTTCCCTTATTTTCTGAAGTTTGTCAGTAAAAGTGTGTTATTTTAACTCCTGAGAAAACATGTGTAGCATCCTCTCCCTTGCACCTTATGAAGGTATAAAAGAACTGAAGGCCCTTTTAATAAATTTGGTGGGCAAATTTTTGGAGCCTTGTATATTTTTAAAGTAAAACCCCTTCAGTGAGGTCAGAGCCTGGGGTCTTAAAAGGGACATTGGCAAGCAAATCAGATTCAGAACATCTTTAAAACTATGGTTCTCATTCATTATATTCTTTCCCTGAATACTAATATATAGAGAAATGTTGGTTAATTAAATCTATATGCATTTTATGATCTGGTAACATATATCTTTAGTTTGAAATGTTGTATGAGTTCTCTATTAACCTAGTTAGTCCATCTGAAAATGAAGATGTACCATGCTGAGGTTATATAAAATTACACAGCTTTAAATTTTGGATACGCCCATCCTACTTTTATTTCAATCATGCACTATACACCTAAAGCCTTTACAGACATATATATCTCCATTTTACTTAGGGGAAAACAAAATTTATGGTAGCTTTTCCAGCAACTTGAACTGTTAAGAGTTTTGTTCTTTGTCTTGTGTTGTGTTGTTTTTCCCATGGTTTTTGTTTTGTTTTGTTTTTAATTCCACATTAAAGAAGAGTTAAACATATATGACATAAACAGCAATGCATGCATGTGTATATACTTGTATATGAGACACTGCCCCACAAGGTAGGTACAGAAACAGAGCTGCCCACTGACATCAGAAAAATATTAATATTTAAACTATTGCATGCCTTTATCTCCTGCTGATAATAGTTTTCCTTAAAAGAGCTGTAAGAGACACTTTGAACAGATGGTAGCTGGTTCGTTCTATCCTGCATCTCTTCACAACTGCCACAGAGCTTTACCATTCATTAATCTTCCATAGACTTCCAGTAGCACAGCGACTAAATTACACACATACACACTCTGAGGCCAGGACTGCTGTCAAGCTTAAAATTAAACTGAAGTACGCTGTGCCAAGTCCTTTAACCAAAGTCTGCTATAAAACAGTTAGAAAAATAAACATTTAGCTTGGAGCCTGACCCATGAATGTTCAGTCCTAAAAGAGAGAGCTCTAGTTGGTCATTACTTCTAGGGCATTCTATGCAGCAAGTGGAGCTGTGATTTGTAAGTGGGGATAAAACCAGAAAACATCTGGTTTGAATTCACCTTGGATCATTAAGGTTTAAGGAGAGAGCTATTTCCTCTATGTTCAAAGCGACAAGGGGAAAAAATACATATACCCACAACATCCCCTATGATCCTTGAATTTGTAACAAGGTCTCTACACAGCAGGTGATAACTAAATAAAATTGCAATCCATTTTCTTGGATTAGGCATTAGGCCACAAATGCTAAAATATCCCTGTTGCTTGTAGAACAAACATATGCATCAAATTCCTAATCGTCCATGCTTCATTTACAAAAAAATAGCTCTTGTATTTGCAGTCTATAAACTCTGCCAAGTCTTCCACTGCAAGTCTTTCTCTAACATATTTTTTAAACCTAGTGATGGTTGAAACCTTAATTTTCAATGCTGAATTCTTTCTCACAATTTTTTTCATAATTTTGCTCTCCAACACTTCTGAAAACCAATATTGGCAACTATACAAGGAATTCAAAGTGAACTTTGATCCCAATACAGCACAGTGCTGAAAGGTTGGCTTTGCCATTTCCCCTTTCTCCCTCCTCCATCACTTTTGTCTGATGAATACCCGGAAGGTACTGTAAAATGACAAACTCAACAATACAAGCAGCAGCAGTTTGGAAGCCTGACTTATCATCTATCTTTTATGGCAGTGTAGATATACATATTACATGTGTGAACAGATGTTCCCAAAATCCAGAACTGAAGTATTGCAGTGACTAGGAGAACAAAGCTACAGTGTAAAGAATTACACTGTTCCTTCAGTCTATCTTTTCTGTTCTTTATTTCCTTTGTTTTTCCATGGGATAAAAAAATAAAGATTACATTTTTACTTCACAAAGTTTTATTGACTAATCTAATTGTTATCTTTCAAATGCAAATTTGAGGTTTTAATTTAGAACTACTACTATCTTTTAATTGCATCAGTTTTAGTGGAGAATTAGTATTAGTGTGCAATCTCTATAATCTCTATAATTATGGAGATTTCTGCAGTGGGAATCATAGAGCTCTAGATATTCTGTGTCTGAATTTCTCTGTTTACCTTAATTTACTTTTGTTGCAAGATACCTCCAGGTACAGTTATGCAAAACTGCAGTATTAAAAGACAAGTCTTCTTGAAATGTATCTGTACACACTGAATAATTTTAAATATCTTTGCTAATATTATTCTGTTTAAATTTGATTGTTTCTATTTAGTGTGTAACTTGTACAGGTATTTCAAAATCCAGAATCTTACTCTTATGCAAAGTAAAAACATTAAAACACTTGGAGAAAATACTCACATATTCTCAATATACTATATAATGCTGCAAAGAATGTTGCTGTAGTAACTAGAACTATTAGAAATCTGCAACAGCAAACGACTTGTCACTAAAAAGGTATGTCTCTCTAGACTTTTCACATTTCTATATATGCTTCTCACATTAATTCTTTGATTATTGATCTTAAAAAAACAAACACATAAAAAACCCAACAAACAAACAAAAACCCAAACCCAACCAAGCAAAAAATCACAGGCAAAATAAGTGTGAGACTCCTGAAGGACTCCTGAACATGAGACAGTCTTTCTAAATTTTCAGTCAGAATGAATCCATGCTCAAAGATTTATGATCTGGTTATTTCATCCACATGAGATGAAGACTTGGAAGACCCAGGACCAGTTAAACAGTGATCCTGGAATTATCTATGAATCTTGATTCCTAATAAGACACTGGCTGTATATCCTTCAATTTTCCTACTGTATGTAAAGATGGAGAAAACTATATATTTAGACATACTGTGGGGCATACAGTCATGGTTGTGTTTCTATTTTTGAAGATTTTTGTGGTATCACAGAATACAACTTTTCAATACAAATTTAGTTTGTTACTATATCTTTTAGTGGAAAAGAAAGGAGAGTTTATATATAACACTTCATATTTTTACTTTCTTCTCACAGATTTTTCCTAGGGAGAAAAAAGGGTTCTTCACGAAAGGGTCTTCACGTGAGGGTCTTCACGAAAAATTCCTATCACATGGCTATGCAGCAGGGAAACCCTACATAAGATTAGTGAATCTTTACCACCTCCATGGCTTTTTCAGACTTCCAGAATTAAAACAAAGATTTTTTTCATCCATCAAAATTGCTTATTATTTTGCGCACTATCTAAGGCTGTGTGTATACTTGTGAACAGATTAATGGGACAATTCTTTGGCATTCAGTATTAGTACTGCATCCATGCTAATACACTCATACCTTCCAAAATCAGAAATTACAGCCGTATTGTCTCTTGTTCCTTTCTCACACTGTCTATGGAAGGTATTTGTTACTGCTTTTGCAACAAACCAAAAACACACAAGGGAGTATCATAACATAACAGTACACACAGTTGCATTCCAGTGTCCAAAAAAAGTTCTCTGGTCCTTTTTAATTTACTAAGACAGATGTAGGCCAAAAGACTTATGAATAAGAACTAGACATATTGCTGTCCAGAGCTACTGCTGGACAGGAAAAATAGTCTTTTTCTCTCTCAGTGGGTGAAGTTTGAGTGTGATTTGCATTTAATAAGCATCAATGAGACTGTTCAGTATCTGAAGTAGATATGGCAAGTATGTGTAATCAAGATAATCTGTTTTGCCAAAATAAACACATGATTATGGGCATTAAGAACTACCAAAGATAGCCAATTACTACTTTTAATTGATTTACAAATATAACCCAGTAAATATGATGGCACTTTACAGAAAAATGGAAGATATAACCCTGACTTAAAAAGCATGCACTATGAGGCAATTGAGATAACAACATTATGAAGATGTTAAGACCTGGAAAAAGGGTGAGAAAGAGAGAATATTTTCTTATAATGGATTGACAGAGATTGACAAAATAATGATGTAATTACAGCATTTTTGCTATTTTGGTACCAATATTAAAGAGATTATTTTAACTGTATAGAGTAGATTCTTTTTCTTGAAGGAAGTTCAGGAAAAACACTTTGTCTTTTAAGTTTCTTTGCATAGTGAATGATTATTTTTACAAAATGTAGAAGTAATAGTAAAAGTTCTAAACCCAACTGTGTTCAAGATAGCTCCTTGTCGTTGTTTTAACTCCGGCTGAAATTTAAACAGTTAAAGGTTAATGAAAGACAAAGTGTTTTGAAGGGAGATCATAGCAAGATAGTGCATTTACCTGCTAATTGTCTGAGGGCAAATTCACAGAAAGCTGCTTTTGTTGGCTTGTGTTATCTGACTAGGGGCAATGAATTTCAGATTATTTGTTCTGCTGATAATCAAGTTACTCATCAGGTTGTTCAAGGATCAGGCTCAATAAATATATGTTTTATTATTAAAGCACTTCTTGTCTTCAGTGTGAAATATATACCCTCAACCTATTATTGCTATTCAAGGATCAGCGCGGGATAAAACATTTTGTACCTTTCCGAGGGGATGTACTTTCGGAGTCATGTATGGCAAAAGACCTGCAATATTTTCTCAGTCTTATTATATCCTCTCAGGATAACGTAATAGATGTGGCAAGATGTTCCCTAATGTCAGTGGAAACTGTTTTTTTTTTTTTTTTCTTCTTGTGTGCTTGCATTTCAGGGCTTTTAAATGTAAATGACCCCAAACATCTCAATGCAAACATTGGCCAAAAGTTTTTCTATGTCATGGTTCACATTTCAAGTCATGAACTTGCTACTTTAATAAAAAGCTGAATTTTATGGCTGTATTCTTTGCTTTAATTCTGTGTCCTCTGACAGCAAGATCCAATAAATTTAGAAGTGTGCCCTGTAATCCCTTCCCAAAATCTTGGACATGTAAATCTTTCCTGCTTTCAAAGTTCAGCAAGTGCTTCTATTGGTCTTAGGAACACATTTATGTTGTTAATGTCATTAAGAATTGGATTTACTAAGAAATGTATCTCTAAAGATACCATTGTCTGAGACAAATGAGAAAGTAGCTGGAGCTCAATAACACATAGCCCTTCACATAAGCTTCAGGAGGAAATCATTCCACTACTTTTAGGATGTCTTAAATACAACATGAAATTCTTTCTTTTACCAAAACATTTCATACATATTAGCAATAATCAAACAGCAATACTGTGACACAATGAGTTGTCAGGGTTATGGTGCACACTTATTTTCTAAGCCCTTTAGAAAGATGTGGCATGTCCTTTCTATCAAAATTCTCTCTTTAGGCTTTGGAGGACCACAACTTAAACAAGTTTCATTGCTTTTCTGAAGGTAGAAGTGCAAACGGGTCAAAAGGTAAGTCCAGTAACAACTGGAGGGAAATACTGCAGTCTCCCAAATCCAAGGTTTTTGTTCTTCTCTTAGTCAGAAAGGACATTTAGGCATGTGTAATAGCTATTGCAATGGAGCAAACATTATTAAGGTTTCAAAAGGATAAAAGACACTTTATCTAGTCATGCTTAAAGTAGTTGAGGTTGACAATCCAAAACCAAAATACTCAGAATTTTCTACCAGTTCTTGAAAGAAGTGTAGTGCCACTGACAGTGTTTTGAATGGAAATCACACATTCATCTGACATATCCCTTACCCATCTATGGAAGCAATATTTCTCTATAGATCAGGGCCCAAATACAGTCACTTACACAAGCTATTACAATACAATTATTTTCAAGTTTTCCTTCCCAAGCATGGATCAGACCCAACAGTATTAGACCTAAATGTATATTTACTGTTCATTTGAAAATGTACGTCTCTTGACAACCATCCAATTAAGATTTCTGTGTAACTTAATCCATTTGTGCCAAAAGGCTCTCAATGCTGAATCTCTTCTATATGCATCAAACCCATGCCCGTTTTTGTGTTTATTAATTTCTTAGAATTTACAAGGTACTTAAGTCATTTCCTCTTCCACTGACCTAAAGGAATATAGAACTGGCAGATGTAAATGGCTCTTGTTATTCTAGCTACATACGATATATGAGTTTCTCTTACATTCCAGTCTCTACACTGCACTGTCAAATTAATATTTCTTGACTCTGTGAGGTTTATTTGTATATGGGATATTAATCTGGATAAGCTGAGGTCAGAAATGTATGTTTACTTTGCCCAGATTTTCTTAGATTTTTTTTTTTCTCACACAGTTCAGATGTTAGCTTTAGTTTCCTGTAGAATGACTTGGAAAGCTGATACAGTCAAACAAACATTAGAAAGTCTTTTATTATTTTAAGGAGGAACTGAACTGGTAATACTCTGTTTGAACAAAACTAATGCAGGTTGCCTATAAAGACTATTACCACCCTTGAATAAAGGAACAGAATGTGAGGAATATGATACAAGTTTCTTATTAGGGAATCTTGCATGATAAATTCCTTTGCTAGACCTCTAGATCTCATTTCACTTCCAAGAAGTTCCCTTACTCAGGAGCCTACATAGTAGAGAGTGTTTATCTAAAATATTCTGCTCTTTTGGGTGCCTCCTGTCTACATCCTATGCCAGGTTTACTGTTGTTTTTCCAGAATACACAGTGGGAGCAGTCACTCTGCATGTTCTAGCTGTGCCTATTGGAGAGTGCTGGTTTGGGTGGGGCAAAACCATGTCAGGGAACACACAGGGAATAGTGACACACCATTGATAATCACTTACTTAAGTCCATACCTTGGCTGTTTTCATTTCATGATATGGCCTCAAAAATTCAGATGTGAGATTATTAACTTGGCTTCTCGGCCCACCTGCAAGTACTCTGGGAGCGCACAAGAAGTTGACAGGGAGCACAGCCAGGACAGCTGACTCAAACTGACCAAAGTGTTATCCCCATGCCATATGGCATTCATGCTCAGCATATAAAGCTGGTGAAATAAAAATGAGTGGGGGGATGTTTGGGGTAATGGAATTCTACTTTCCTGGAGACAGCTGAACACCCTCCTGCCCATGGGAAGTGGTGAATAAATTCTTTATATTGCTTTCTTGCATAAATGTCTTTTACTTTCTCTGTTACACTGTCTTTATCTCAACCCATGTGTTTTCACACTTCTGCTTTTCTGATTCTCTCCCTAATCCCACCAGGAAAGAGGGGTGGTGAATGAGTGGCTGTGTGGGGCTTAGTTGCCAGTTGGGGTTAAATGAAGACGAGCTAGAAACACTTGGACTTAAAAGCTGTAGTCATGCCTGATTCTATCAGTTTCCCACTACACCATATTTATTACCCTTAGACATCTACTGCAGAGACCTTTCACACATTTTAAATTGTGTTGAAATTTCAGATTTTCCTAAAATGTAAAACATGTTGATTAACACATCATATACATTATTCACCATCATACATGTTGGAAGTATACAAATTATAGAAGTTTTGCTGTCTGCATAAATTTAGCAACCACTCTGAAAACACTTGAGTTGTAGAGTAATGGTTGATTAGCCAGATATTCAAAGTATGGGAGTGGCACAGGACAGCAAAATCAAGAATTCCCCACTAGAAGTATTAGTCTACATACATAGTGTCGCTTGCCAGTATGAAAACAGTATCTCTGTAGTGAAAACAAAAATAATGCAGCATCTGCTATATTAATAGCAGATGCTGTTCACGGGTACCAGTGGTCTGGCTACTAGGCACTGGGATACACATTTAATACACATTCACACACACGAAAAGGCAGCCACATACTACTACCTGCAGTTCAATTAGCATTAAAACACAGGCCTCAAGGTACCTTATGGACAGATATTTTAAGGTATGCATGGTAATAGCACATAAAATAAGGAATTTCAAAGAAGTTCAGGGAAGTTAAATGATTTTACTAGCTGGATTTTTAAAGGCAGTAATAATTATTGCCTTCTCTTCTTGAAAGAAGAAAATAGTAAGAAGAAGAAAATCAAAGAAAAAGATTTTTACAGAGTGTCAAAAGTGAATTGCATGAATTGATAAAAAGCAAGATTTTCTGAACTGATAAACATAATAAACAAGAGGCTAATTGTAAACAACAGTGCTGTAATGTCAGTTTAATTGCTAGAGAAGGAAGAAAATCTTAAAAGACAGACAAAGAAGTTCCCATGAAACACAACACAACACAGCACAGGAGCTAAATAATTCTGATTAGTGCCATCAAGGAATATTTGAACAGGGAACAATAATGGAAAGGAAAGCAGGCAAGTCACAAACTGTTCAAGCCCTGTCGAACTTTTGAGAGAATATAAATATAACTTTGAAAAGAGGTACACAGAAGCCAGGGTGTAATTACACAAGATACAACAGTAGTAAAACTGAAAATTAAGTAACTTAGAAAATCTGAGTAGAGATGCTGAAGGTACTCAGCTCTTACAAGGACAAAAGCAAGTTCTTTTCCTCTATTTTGAAATATTCCTGCTAATGAAAAATAAGAATACAATAAGAAATGAAATTTTATGGTTATGATAAGAGAGCTCTATTATTTCAAAAGAGGAAGCTGCAGTCAAAAAATATTTTGATATGACATACATAACACTGACCTCATCTTCTTTCAAACTTCATAACTGTCATCAGATAAAAACAGTTCCCTGAATGTTGCTAACTCAGCATGGTGCTATTGGCCACTGTATTATTATACCATGTTTTAAAAAAGGTTGCAAGAGAAATGTGGGATTTCAGAAGTGCTCCAAGGTGGATTAACTCTCCTCATCTTGACACCATGATAAACTCTTGGTGCGTTTAGTGCAGAATGCTGACAGTAGATTCTTCTTCTCCAACTGTATCCATCAACGTGGTAGGCGTCAATTCTAAGCAAGGAATTAGTAAAGTAAAAGGACAGGCCCCCTTCAGAAGGTAAATTACCCTTACAGAAGATGGGCACTTAAAAGAGACAAAATTCATTGCTTTCTAGAGGTGGTTCCCTAGGGAAGTTAGGTGGAACTAAGACAAACAGGTTAGGCAAGATGCATATATTTTATACAGCAAACTTCAACAAGATCGTTTCTATGGTGCCAGCATCTGGAAAATGTCATTGTCATATTTGACCAATAAGACTGTGAAAGCTAGGTGCATCATGCTGAATTTCATTTATTTCCAAGTACTTGGAAATGTTTTCAAAACAGAAAATGTCATCTTTTATCAGGACCATTGTTTATGGGAATCTGACAGAAAAACAGCATCACAGATTTTGTTTATTACAACTGCTTAGCATGCAGAACTATTTGTTACAAAAAAAACACCAACCAAACAAACAAACACACCAAACTTGCTAAAAAAATTGTTTTCAGATGAAGAACTTAGACTCATAGAATAGAATATCATAGGATCACAAAATATCCAGAGTTGGAAGGGACCAACAAGGATCATTGAGTCCAATTCCTAACTTGCTTAAAGTCCCTAGAGAAAGCATAAATATGATAAATTAACATTCTGTTATTTTCATTCACATTCAGTCATTCAAAATAGATGCCTTTAGTTTTACGATTTAAAATTTCCCTGCTGGCATCCCTCTTTTAACAAGTTGCCTATGTGGTCAAAGATAGAATTAATTTGGTTGAGTCCCAAGATAATTGGAAGGTGGAAGGCATGGCTAGAAAATTAAAGGCTTCAAATGTGAAGCTCAGTACCCACACACATTTAACACTTTTGATCCACAGGGTTTTTTTGATCCATTTTTTTTCATTATTTCACCATCTTTTCCAAATTTCTGAACAGAAAGTTAGAATCAGTCAGGGATGGTACAGCTAAAAGGGATTTCTGCTTCAATCTCATCTCAAGATGACAGTTTAGACTGACCCATATTTTGGAGATTTAGACAACAACTTCAGACACCTATCTTCTTTCTAGGCAACTGGTGGCTCTTTTATAAAGCTTCTAATCCTGAGATATGGCTTTACATATTAGTCCAGCTGGATTCTGTGCAAACATTTGTATTATATGCAACTGCTGTGTGGAAATCTGTTTTCTACCAACTGAGAAACATCTGTAGATTATGTCCTAGTTTATGCAGAAGGGCTTTGTTCATTTCTTTGTTTCATCTTATTTATACTATCCCTCTTTTTATTAGTCTCCCTGCTGTCTAACAAACTTCAGCTGATATAATGCACTGTTGTGCAAAATCTAGACTATGTTCATTGCATCAAACATATACAGTAACTTCAGTTTTCACTTGCTTAAGGTTATATTCTCCCTGCATGTTGCATATACAATCCACACAAATGTTAATGGGCTTTAAGATTGTGTACTGAGGGCAAACTGGAGCTCTTATATTAGTTGCTGGTTAGATTCCATCATGCTTCATAAAGTGCTAACTGGTAAAATGTAATTGTTAGAACAAGGTCCATAGCACAAAATAATTTAAGGGAACAAAAACTTTTTAATTCCTGCTTAAAATAAAATTGAGTATGTATGGTTACGTGATAAATATTCAAGGGTACTTATATTTAAATGCATGTACAAGCAATTAGTTGATCCTGCACGGATTCGCTTCTGTAATACATATTGTGGACTGGTGAAGCAAAAGCTGTTATCAAAGTGAAAAGGAACACAGGCTTTTATAAGGTCAGCAATTTTTCAATGAACAGGCAGAGCAAGGATTACAGCTTCAGACATCTTGGTACCTACTTAAATATCTAGAACTTTGAACATTTGTTGGTGTTTCTGGGGATAAAATAAATCATTTAGGAAAAGAAAGGGGAAAACGGACGCTTTATTACATGTATTTACTTCCCCTTTGAAGTTCATGTCAGATTTGCTCATTTAAAAGAAAGTAATTCCACTACAGTCATTACAGTAATTCAGGTTCAAACAGACAATGAAACCAAGCTATATTCTGTCTGCTTTGAAGATCTGCGGTGAGTTTTCTCACACACATTTTGAATAAATCTCCTAAAACACAATGCTATAGAAAAATTGACGGACTGAAAGGGAGTAAACCACAGTATCAGAGATATTAGAAATGAGAAAATAAAATCTTTCTCAAGAAGGTCATGTAATCTCTCCCTCGCTACAGCAGACTTTTTTGCTATAAAGCTTTTTTCAGATTCAGTTTAAAAATGAACAAGTGGCATTTCCAACACTTCCCCTGGGAGGCAATTTCATACTTAATGTATTCTCAGTGTATATAAGGTAGGGAGGGACACCCACATCTCCCACTTTGTTGAAAAGTGCTCTAATCATTTGGGAGAGAGGGCAGGTGGGAGGGAAGGAAATGTATTCCACCCCTCTTGTTGAAGTTGTGTCACTATGCAGAAAAGATTTCAGCATATCATGGAAGGGGGAGGGAGAGGGGAAAAAAGAGAGAGAGCTATCTTCTAGTTAGCACATTCACTTTGGTACAGGGAATCCTAGGTTATCACTACGAGTTTTACTCCAGAGACTTTGTTTTATCCACTGGTCAAGATAAAATAGGAAACATTTCAAGCTAATTTGTCTACAGTTCTTATTTTTTAACCTTATATATAGAAATACATGATTGAAGAGGCATGACCATCTGTTTTTCTCAGATGGTATTTTGCATCACGCTGATAGACATGGAATAAAATCTCCACAACTTCTCTAGAAAATCTGTTGGTGTTGCCTTGTGCAACTTCCACCTTAGATGTTAATTTCACCCGTAGTACTTAGTAATATATAATTAAAAACAAAACACTATTATGTTAGTGGGAAACTGAAACTATATTAATTAATCTTAATTTACATACACAAGTATTTTATTGATTTTGACATTTCAGTTTCCTTCTTCCTGTGCTACTGAAATTCAAAGTTTAAGTCGACTAAGTTTAAAGTTACTCTGCGTTTGAGCTTTATGCTGCATCAGTGTTAGCATTCCTTGAACAGTAGCTCCATTTTGCTGAAGCTGTATTACTTGTCACATGCAAATACAGCCAATGCTGCAATACCTTCTGTAACGAAGCAGGCATAGGACAGGGCTAATTTTAATAAGTATAATAAACCCCATGGATACCTGAAGGATTAAGGTTCTGTCTAAAATGTGAACTTTGTATTTCAATCTGTAAATGTCGAGTAGTGGTCTAATTCAAGCTGCAATTCTACCACAAAACTAAACTGACACCTTTTTTTTTCTTTTCATATTCTGATATTTTAGCAAGATATTTTTACTGAATGCCTCATCATAGAAGGTTTTCTGGACTGCTTCAATGAAAGCACCTCTGTGCCTAGTGGGATACTTTTGCAGTGGGTAAGTGGCAGGAGAATGTAATTAGATGGGAAGAGACTACATGAAAGTCGAAAGATGAAAGTGTTATGACACTTAGGCAAACTCAGATAAAATACTTGAGAAAACTCAATTTTAGCCCCTGTGATATGTAGACTGAAGCTGACTATGACTCTCATTCAGTCACAATGATAAATCTTCGGCTCCAAACTCTAGCTCTACATTTTATTCTTCTCCACCTGTTCGAACAAGTGTAACTCTTAACAGCTTCTTATATGTCTTCCCCTCACACAAACTTCCCTCACACAATTCCAGAATGTATGAATACATTCCAGCTACCCTGAGCACCCTCTATCTGTTTTCTGTACCATCCTCTTTGTTTTGTGCTGAGCCATCTGTTGCCCTTAGAATGCAAGTCCTTCAGAGCAAAATATTAATTTCATTGAGCAATGATTTCTAAGCAAAATTTATATTTAAACCACAGGAATTGTTACAGTAAACCACAGGAATTGTTACAGTTTGTAAAAGTTAGAAGGTATCTTATTGTTTTTCTAATACCTATGGAAGTGATGGTGTGCATGATTATCTGTACTATCAAGTGCAATTTGAATGAATCTTCCGTATCTCTCTTCAATTTCTGCAGTTCAAATTACTTCACCTCACAATATATCATCAGACAAAGCCTGTTATTGATTCTGGAAGTCACATTCCTGCAAGTGGCAGAAAGATGCTGTGCACCACTTTCTTTTCCTTCCATTGCAAACACCTATTGTTGCAAAACAGATGAGATTCAGGATATTTACTGCCTACTGTGCATAAACTCAAAATAGGCAACACAATTCCTGCTTGTCTCCCAGATAGTGAGGTAAGGCTTCCAAGAGTGAACTCATTTGTCTGAGTGCTCATTTTGCTTTCTCCAGGTACATATCAAGATTAAGTATGAAATCACTGTATCTTTACATGCTCTTACAAAGAATGAGCAAAGACTTAAAAATGACAACAACATTCCAAATTGATATTCTCAGTGCAATGCCTGTCAATACAAAAGCAACTCAATTTTTATACTCTCAAAAGAAAAACAGAATAGCAAATCGGAATAGTAAAGTAGGTACTCTAACACAGCACCAATCTCAAAAAATATTCTTTGATCTTGATCAAAGGTAGAGAAACTGGATGGGTACCCATCTTCACATCATCCATAGTGTTTCTCCTGTAGTAGCAGAGAGCAAATGCCAACTTCACAATAGTGAGTAGCAGTTACACTGAAGTCAATTGAAATTACTCATGTGAGCAACATCACCAGTGACAGGGGGAATTCATAACCTGACATTTAGTGAATAACTTCTATGTGGTTAATAACTTCTAGCTTGGTACCTCCACAAAATATAGTTCAGGTAAAATGGTAGAGATTTTTAAAAAAAAGCCCTCTCAAAAAACCCAAAAAAACTAAAGGAAAACGCAAACAAAATAAAGGAAACAAAACCACCAAAACCGCCAAACCAATACGAAAACAACAAAAAAAACCACTGGAAAGCAGAAGTCCATGGATGCAGGTGAGGGCTGCTACTATGGCATGTTATAAAAATTTTTATTTTTCAGTGTCTATGTGAAAAAGACATAAAAGGGTAAAGTTGGTGCAGATTTCAAATTATTTAAAATGTCAGATATGAAATGCAGGAATTATATAGTTCATGCAAAACATATTTTTCCTGATTTGGTCCACTTCTGATTTTCAAAAGCCTAAAAGGACACCCTATAATTTTTCACTGATCTACTTGACTTGAGTTAAATAACACTTTAGCTTAATAGGTTTAACACTTAGTCAACCATAAACACTTTTCACAAGTGCTGTTCTAGTTTCTCCCACGGTCTCTTCCCCAGAAAATTGAACAACATGCTAGGAAGTCAAGTAGATTTAAGGTACAGAAAAATGTGTTCAACAGATGAGACTCTAGGTATATGCTCCCTTACTGACACATATGGTCTGCAACACAAGGAACCCAAGCCAATATTACAGAAAAAATAAAGTGTTTCTTCCTGACTGCATACTATATAAATCTATGTTTTCAACATATTTGTGAAAAAAAATCAAAACATGACAGCAATTTTCAACTCCCATTGTCCATGGATGTATCACAGCAGTGGTATTTGGAGAGGTTCCCAATGATAAGGACTCAATAACCCTTTCACTCTCTTGGGCATGAGGACTAGCTGCATAGTGCTATGTAAAGTCAATGCATGACCACATCTTCAAGGTTAATAGTGCCTTGAAATGCTAGGTTCCCCACTCATGCCATATCATTGCAGGCATCTTAAGAGTATAATTTACTTTCTGTGTCTTAGACTTCTATTCCCTCATAGTCAACTGAGACTCAGAACTCATAATGATGTCTGCAAGTGCTATGAGAGTAGAAAAAGTAATACTACAGTCTTCGATTATTTTTATGCAGCTCTGCCAATAAGATCAAATTTCAATAAATAATTTCAAGTCATATAACAGCAGTTCAGGAAGCAAAATATGAAAACAAAGACAGGTCTCCAAACTTATGAAAAAGCAGACTATATACCAATTTTAAGCACACTCTTTGAGGATTTTCTTGAAAATGTTATATAATCTATAATTGTATAAAGAGTCAGGTTTGTAATATCTGTTGAGTTGACCTATAATGTGCTGACCTCTACTTATGTCCCATCAAAAAAACCCAAAAAAATAAAAAAACCTCACACAATATAAAGCAGTTCTTGGTCTTTGAAGAGGGCAATGGACAATGACAGTACAAGCTGAGGGTGGTTTCAGATGTTTACTTCTGTGCCTCTGCAGATTTACTCATGATGTCTTGAAAACAGTAAAACAAGAACTTGCTATGTCTGTATCCCTAGTCTTTATTAGTTTTAATTAGAAGCTGCAGGTTACTCCTTGAATACTGAGCTTTAATGCACACTCTAATATCTTAGAATAGATATTAGATATCTAATATCTCCACTGATCACAAGGGCATGTAGTATTTGGTTTCTTCCTAAGCTCACTAAAGCTTACTGTAGTCTATTCTACTGAGCTTAGTTTTCGTGTTTCGGTGAAAGGCACTGTTCAATGTATTTATATATGGTACATCATATGCGAAACCTCTCAAACAAAATGATTCATCTGCTGAAATTTGTTCTACGAATGATTTTTTTTTTTTTATTTCACTATCCCAATTAAGGAAAGTGCTTTATTCATATATTAACCATATTTTAAAATATCATTTATTGAACCAGGATATTTTCTGCAGTTACACAGAGAATATAAAAATCTTCAGGTGAGAGATCATGTCAAACCCAGTCTTTCCGTACTCTAAAACAATAGATCTTCTGTACAATATCCCATTATAAAGATTTCATAACAACAATCAGCAATTTGAACGTTCAGCTACCAGGTGGTTTTGTGTGTTATATGTGTCAGATCTTTAAACAAACATTGAAAGATGACACCTCTTCAAGTGCCTCTGTTCCTTTTATAGCCTATCTAGTAAAGGAGTGTTTAGCAGACCAATGGCTTGTACACTACGGAATGAGGAGTTTAATGGTTCATACATACTTTATTTGAAAAATATCAATAACCATTCACAAGTCTTTTCTTGCATAAACTACATGAAAATCCCTATGTAAATGGTGCATAACTTCTTTATGATTCAGGCTATGGGTTGGTTGATGTTGTGTAGTTTGGGGTTTTTTTGTGGGGGCTTTTTATAGTATTAAATCACTTTTAAAAGTGTGGCTTTACCTGCCAAGCTTAAGGTAAATTTCCAGTGGAGATTAAGTACCTATCATTCCTTATAAACATTTTCAGTTACAAAAATAAGCTAGATGGAAGGCTCCATTTCCCCCCTTTATTAAAATTAAAAATAGTCATATTGAAGTATTCAAAATCTGTTTGGTAGACTGGCAGTCTAATTCGTTCAACCAAATTCAGAAGCCAGAAAAAAACCCTGAGTCTTACTTCATGGAATTTAATTATGTAAAAGCAGAGATGCAGAATGGTGAATTTCAAGTGTTTTTTTAGTAGACACCCATAAGTTTAATGACTTTAAGCCATGGGCAACAGGAGCAAAGAACACTGACTCAGAGAACTCGGGGATAAGCTAACTGCTATCTAGTTATCCATTTGGACAAACTGCTCTTTCGATTTCAAGCTAGCAATAACAAACTGACTTGTGAAAGGTCTGAATTTTTCTCTGTTCATGTACTGAAATGTGATGTTTGGTTTGTACAGCCAGAGGTCAATTTTTATTAAAATAAATGGCAGTACAATATTTAAATCCAAAAAGTATATAAGCTTTTTAACCAGATCCAATACTTGTATAATTCCCTAATGTAGACTAGGGAATAAATGAGATTCATCCTATTGTTACCCTACTGTTTGTCAGTGAATGTGAAACACATGAAAACTAGACCTCTTGAATTAAAAGAAACACTGATTTTGTGTGTGTGCGTATATATGCATATTTTAATTTTGTTAACTTGTTTGCTACTTTTGTTAGGTTTGTTGGATCGATAATTCAGGCAATAAACATTGTAACACAAACACCAAACAGTAGTAACTTCAAGAAGTATTAGCAAATTATTGTCTTTCCTGGTGGACAGGAAGCTCTTGTATCCTCTTTTCGCTACAGGTGCCTGACACATTTCCTGTACTTTATCTATCAAGTAATTTCAGTGCCATTTGAGATAGCTTGAATTCTTCCATCCTCTGCTCTCACCTCTAGCAAAATACTGGAAGGTGATTTTTGAAGTTTTATCATTCCATTAGAAAGAGGAATAATTCAAATATTGAAACACATCTTCAAAATGTTAAAATTCTAAGTGAATTTATGATTAGATTTCAGGGTTTTTCTTTCCACTCACGTATATCAAAGAACTGAAAACATTTTTAGATTGAAAATTTGCTGGTACTTTCTTTATGAAAGTTTTGGGCATTCAGCTCCAGGTATGGTATTACAAAAATGTTTTACTGCAAGATGGACCCTAGGCTTTTGCACAGAAGAGCTTTTTATTTTTTTCCTACAAGTTATAATTATGAAGGGTGTGGTCACAGAAAAGTGTTAAATTTTTGCCCAATCCTGTCTACTTTTGTGTAAAGTGAAATGTTACCAGGTATTTCCCATAAAGCTTATAAACAGAGGGTTTGATTGAAGATGTAATAAAATTAACACTACTTTCTTATTTTCCTCTTTTCTTCTTAATCTTCTCTTCAAGATGAAACTCATCAGCACTTGACAAAAACTGCAAATAACAGCCAGATGCAGGAGCTGGTTTTATCTTTTTATGCAAGTATGTGGTGCTAATTAGTGCAAATTGATTAAACTTTAATTGCCTGATCCATGGCTAATTAATATTTATAAGATGAATGAGCAAGAAAACCAGACATTTATTAAAACACTTTAATGATTTTTCATATGTTTTGACAAAGCAAAGCAAATAGATGTTATGAGTTTAGATGTGCCAGACATAAGTACAGTATTTCTTACATTTTCTATTAGCATCAGAAAACTAATCATTTCCCCCACAAACTACATATGAAAGTACTTTTTGTCTTCCACCCAAACATTATGGTGCAGTGTTCTATTTTGTACTTCATAAAGTGATTTTTTGAACAGAATGACATAGAATATCATGCCTCATGCAAGCAAATACACAACTACATCAGATGGAATTTGTGTTAAAGTATGTTCTTTAAAATGAGCTGAACTGAATTGCTTCTTGATATGTCTACCTAAGCTGAAAAATACTGTGTTAATCCCAGTCTAACAATATGACAGTATTGCTGTCAGTGGATTACTTCTTGCATTTCTCTAAAAGCTCATCTCTTGTTGACAAACAATTCATTCAGACAGTAATTCTTTCCTAACAATAACCCCAGTGCTTTTGCTTGTGTGAAAAAAAAATTATCTTACTATTTTAATGTATCCTAAAACTATTTTAAATCCATTATGTAGCTTGCTTTTTCTCAGTCCAGTGGGAAAGCCCACTACTGTTTTCATTCATGCTGATCCACCAAACTGGATAACCTGCTAGACAATTCTTTTCAGTAGTTTCCTCTTGGAGATAGCCTATTTCTAACTAAGCTTTAATTCAGGGAAGTGTCTTCATCTTTGCTCAACCTTCCTATATTCTTTGCCTTCCAACCAGTCTGTAGTCTAAAAAGGAAAGAATTAGGGTGGCAGGAGAATGGTTTTTGTATATGCTAGTAAATAAAATATGAAAACTAAAGGATCTTTCTAGATATAAGTGACATTTGGGCACATAAACATCATCAAAAATGGGTAAGACCTTTGGCAATCCAACCAGAATAATCTCTATAATTTTTTATTTGGTAGCATAGACGTCACCTTTACATCTCCAAAGAAAAAAGTACAAACCTGATGGAACCTTTGGGCTACATTTTATGTAGCAAATAAAATGATATTTCTTCTCTTTTCATAAAGAGATGAGTTAAATTCATTGACATTGCTAACTAAAAGAGGGTGATTACTGACCACAGGACCATGTAGTACAGACTGGCTTGCATCCACGCTGCTTAAAACTGTTCCCATCTGTAAGAGATCTAGATGGCACATCCAAAATAGTGACAGGGAGAATAGTTAGGTAGTTAATCAGATGCTCACTGATCTCTCCCTACTACTCCTTCAGCAGATTAGATATAATCAATAAACCTCAATAACCTTAAGACCAGGTGACCTCTGACATTTCTATGCACTGAAAGAATGTAATTTTTAAATTTGTTGATAAAAGTCTCTTTATTTTAGTTTTTTCTTTGTTTTCATTTTTTGGCACAAACTCACTTAAGGAATACATTGATTTTTTTTTTTAATAAGTGCTCTCCAAATAAACACATTTTCAGCAATGACTGTAAGTTAAAACCACTGAAAACCTTCCCATTCTTACTGCAGTCAATTAGTAATTCATTTCAGATAATACACTTTTGAAGCCCTTCTGCCCACACACTCACACACCCCCCACACACAGTTTTTTGATCCACTAAAAACATTCTGTAGTGAAATTTTTAGTAAAACACTCTTACTGTGATCCAATTAGGCACTGTAAAAGAACCCCACCATACAAATATAAAAAAGGAATCCTTTTAGAAAATAAAAAATCACCTGTACTACTAAGTGATTTGTCATAGCAAATTATTAGAAAATTAGATTAACTTTCACGTTCAGAAACAATCTATAAATAAATGCAGCTAAGCATTGGAGAAAGCATTTTAAATGGATGAATAAATGGGCTACCCTATAGAGTAGCAACTATACAAACTGGAAAAGCAGAAAATAATGATTTATTCACCATGTATAAGAAGAATTCAGAAAGTTTCTGCTAAACTCAGTTACAGGTGTCATTATGTACTGTAATCCCTTATTAAGAACTTGAAGTACACAACAGATAGTATTTTCTGGAGCACATAAAAAGCAAGTGTAGACATACTGTGGGGCTATTGTGTAAAGAAAGAATCACAGGATCACAGAAGTGCTGAGGCTGAAGGAGACCTGGAGGTCATCTGGTTCAGCCCCTCTGCTTAAATAGAAACACGTAGAGTCAGTTACCCTGGGCCATGTCCAGACAGCTTTTGAAAGTCACTCTCATGGTAAAAAAGTTTTTCCTTAATCTTAAGTAATGTAATAAATGTGGTAACATCATCTGCTTGTTCCTACTACAGTCATGTTATGCACACATGATCTCTTTCACTGGCCTTAAAGCTGAACATGTACAACAAAAATAAAAGAAAACAATTGAAATTCAGTGAAATTTCACATATCACATGATAGTTACACAAAAGATTATTGCATTTAAATCAGTGAAGCTCCAGAAAAAACTGATGACTAAATCTAAAACTAAAGTTTCAAATCAGATAAATTACTGGTAAAATCTTGATCAGGGTTCAGTACTAATATACAATTCCAGTCAGATTTGTCAAGTATGTCTCGAATTAGCAATCCCCAGGAGCACGAGATCAGGGAAGGAAGACAAGAGACCAGCATGGCTGAGCAGAGACCTGGAGGTCAAACTAAAGGGCAAGAAGCAAATGCACAGGGAGTGGAAATAAAGAAAGGTAACCTGGGAAGATTACAGGAATGAAATTCATCTGTGTAGGGATGGGATGAAGAAGGTCACAACAAAGCTGGAACTTGCAGCTGGCAAGAGATGCAAAAAATAACAAGGGCTTCTACAGGTATTTTAACCAGAAAAGGAAAGCCAAAGAAGGTGTACCTCCCCAATAAACAACTCTGATAAGCTGGTAACAATGGATGGGGACAAGGCTGAGATACTCAACAAATTTTTTGCCTCAGTCTTCAGTTGTAACCTCTCTTCCCACACCTCTCAAGTGGATGGACAGCAGGATGGGGATTGGGGGAGCAAAGTGCTTTCCAATGTAAGTAAAGTTCATGACTGCCTGAGGAATCTGAATGCACATAAGTCCATGAGACCCAATGAGATGCATCCCAGAGTCCTGAAGGAACTCGCTGATGCAGTTGCCAAGCCATTCTCCATGTTATTTGAAAAGTCATGGCAGTCTGGTGAAATCTCAGGTGACTGGAATAAAGGAAATATTGTACCCATCTTTTAAAAGGATAGAAGGGATGACCCTGGCTTGGAACTACTGATCTGTCATTCTGTGCCTGGGAAGATCATGGAATAGATCCTCCTAGAAGCTGTGCTAAGGTACAGGGAGGTGATTCAGGACAACCAGTACAGCTTCTTCAAGGGCAAGTTCTGCCTGACCAATCCAGTGATGGAGTGACTACATCAGTGGACAAGGGAAGAACTACAGATGTCATTTATCTGGACTTCTGTAAAGTCTTTGTCATGCTCCCCCACAACATCCTTTTTTTAAAACAAAATTGATTTGATAAGTGAACTGTTAGGGGGTTAAGAAGTTGGTTGGACAGTTGCATCCAGATGGTAGTGGTCAATGGCTCAGAGTCCTGATGGACATCAGTGACAAGTGGTATCCTTTAGGGGTTCATACTGGGACCAGTGGCATTTAATATCTTCATTAATGACATAGAAGAAGGGATTGAGAATACCAATCAGATGACACAAACCTGTGCGGTGCAGTTGACACACCTGAAGGATGTCTTTTTTGTGAGAGTGGTGAGACATTGGAACAGGTTGCCCAGAGAGGCTGTGGATGTCCCAACCTTACAACTGCTCAAGGCCAGATTGCATGGAGGTCTGGACAACCTGGTCTAGTGAGAGGTGTCTCTGACCATGGCAGGGTGGTTATAACAAGATGATCTGTAAGGTCCTTTCTAACCCAAACCATTCTGTGATTCTATGATTCTGTGTTCAGTCACTTAGAGCTATCTATTTATGCCTCTCACCTTCTGCTTAGGGCTACATCAGTTAAAAACTTAAATAGATAAATAAAGAGACACATAATTGTTCTGATTATATGTCAAGGTGAATGGCTTTAGTTCAGTTAGTTAAAGATAGGTGATGTTTGAGTTATGCTAATGTATACAAGATATTTGTGTGGAACAACACAGTACTTTGGGAGTATTTTTGG
This sequence comes from Campylorhamphus procurvoides, assembly GCA_013396655.1. Classification (NCBI taxonomy): domain Eukaryota; kingdom Metazoa; phylum Chordata; class Aves; order Passeriformes; family Dendrocolaptidae; genus Campylorhamphus; species Campylorhamphus procurvoides. The sequence continues at coordinate 224,071 of WBMV01005154.1, forward strand.
AGACTAGGTTTTATTGAGGTTTTTTCTTCTTTTGTTTTGGTTTCATTTCCTACAGAAATGGGATTATAGAAATTACTGGAAATGCAAGGACTTCTAGATTATTGGTTTTTATTGATGTTAGAGAACAAAATAGACTTTATAAATCTGGGAATTGTTGTATCACTTACTCATTACAGTTGGCATACTTCCAAGTAAAAGTGGCCAAAAGATCATTTTCCAGAGTGTATACACTGTCAAAGGTTTAGTTCACGTACTCAGTCAATGAAACTTCATACGTCTAAAATCATGTGTCAGTCTGGAATCTGATGTATGTGACATTGAGCTCCATATATGCACTTAGATAATCAATAGTATATTCTACCTGCATATGTTGAGAATACTTTTGGATATTGTTCCATAACAAAAAAATGTTTTCAAACTTCTCAGTTGTATTTAAGCACTTACCTCATACTTTTTTATTGTTTTAACGTGTATTCTGAATTTTTTTGTTATTAATACTTCAGTCATAATGCTGGGGTAGATTCAAGCCTCTAAAAATGTATCGTAACTGCATATTTAAATAACCCCCCACTATAACTTAGACTCCCTGAACTGTATAAAGCAAAACATCTGTAAGTGTCTTTAGGAACTCAAGAAGAAAATATCAATCATGAAGACAGGAGAAAAGGTGAAAAAGAAAGAAGTGTTCCTGGCCAAACATTTCGGTTGCAGGTTATCAGAATCTTTTAAGGATTTTAAAGGACCTTAAATTTAAAGGGTCAAACTTGTTCTAAAACTAGTACAAAATGTAAAATAACTCCAATGCATTGTCTTGTACCTGGAAATACTGATTTTGCCAACACATTGACTACTTTTAATACAACATACAATGAATCTGCGTTTCTGAAGGGAGACTTGTACTTTTGTCTTTTGGCGAATGAGCAGCTTTCCCTTTTTTTTTCCCTTCTTGAAAAGAAAAAAAGCACTTCCTTCTCTTGAAATGGTCTGTTCCCTCATCTGTGTGTCAGGACTAGAAAACAGCTTTGAATATACTACAAGATATGTCCAGCAGTGGAATGTTCTCAAAAGCCTAGTTAGACAATAACAATCTTTTGCCCTTTGTTATCAATATAATGCCTCCAAAATAGCTTCTTGGCATTTTTTTATCATTTTCTTATGCAGATGACCTGCATCAGACCACATGGAAAGGTAGTATTTTAATATATAAAATAAGTATACACACATACATACATATAGATACACATATGTTTCTATGTGTGTATGTATGTTAGCGACAGCGCATTTCAGTTCTTATTTTTTCCAGTAATTGTGGAAACTTCAATGCCATTTTTGACATCCAAGCTTCTTTTGAAATACTGTTGAGTCTGCACTCACTTTTGCTGACTAATTGAAGCTACAAAACATTTGAAGTCCTGGATATCCTGTGAGTCAACTAGACCAATCAGACTGTCCTTCTATTCCAGTCTGGTTTATGAGTCTGAGACTCCTTTTCATTGAAAGTAAAACTTGACAAGGATGGGGAAAATCTAACATGTGCCCAGATATCATTCTAACATGTATTTGGAATACAACTGGCTTGAGGAACTTGGAAAAAGTCAAATAATCCCATGACTCATAACAGAAAGATAAGATACAGAACTAAAATGGACTTCTGAGTGCAAGGTAATATTATTGCAACAGATTGTTATACACAGTTCAATTTATAAACTTACTAAAACCTATTTTAAAAGTAGTTAAAATGCTTATACATTTTTCATGTTGGAAAACAAGCAAGATGTCTTTTATCTCTGATTATTAAAATGGTCACTAAAACCCTAGATCAATTTTGTTACTTAACTGTTTGTTGGTAATTTAGTAATTCCAGGCTCTTGACACAGCACTGCCCATTCCCTTAGATACTTTTCTTCCTTCTCCTATCTTCACTACTTCATATATTTGTAGAAGAGTATTTTAATGGCATTTTAAACCTCTTTCCTCTTTCACTGTTTTCTTCTGCATAATTTACCAGTAGTAAACTCTCTGCAGTTAATTTCCTATCTAAAGGAATAAAATTACTGCAGCAGAGAAATATCCAAGAATAACATTTTGACCAGCTGCTTTCAGACATAGGTATGTTTGATGCTATTCTTGCAACACTCTTTTCTCAGAGAATATTCATCTTGCAAAATTAATAGTGTGGTGAAAAAAGCTATTCCATGTGGAAGTCATGGGTTAATTTTTTTTCTTTATTTTTATTAAATTAGCTAATTGACTTAAGTGTCATAAACTGACATAACACTATAGATTTGAATAGAAGTATCCTCATCTTAAATACTGCTAGTGTCCACAAACACTAGACTTATTTTCCTGAAAGACTAGCTCTTCAAATATATTTTTCTAACCATTTCATTAACTACAATGCATATCCACTCATTCAAAAGTAATTAGACCATTCTTAAATCTATGGAGTTGTAACATAGTCATAAACAAGCCTACTTTAGGTGCCTAAACTTACACAGACAGAATAACTTTTCACTAACAAAATTTAGGATAGATTTAAGAAACACCTTGAATTTAAGTGAAATTTATGTCCCCAAAGTGGTACTTAGTTTCTTGTAGGGTTTGAACCCTAGAATCAACCAGTCTGGTTTTTGCTCACTAACAAAGTTTCTTGTTTGCTCCAGAGTGCAGCTAGTGAGTAAATTAACATGTAGAAAGGAGGGATCAGGGCCCTGGAATAAGGCAGAAGGTAAATTAGCTTGGCAATTTGAGATGTGATTACAATTTTTCTGCTTAATGCAGACACTTTAAGTGATTCTTGACCCTCAAGCAAAGATATGCAGAGCAACTTATGTCTGTGGTATTCAACGCATTTATATGTTAGGTGAAATGGATCACTTTTATTAATGTTGGTGCTTCTTTAAGAAACTTTTTGTGTTATTACCTCATTGACTTGTATTTCTAAAATCTGCTCCCATGTTTCAAAATCTAGATGACCAGCTTAATCTAGGAATAGAAATTATAGCCTGCATCTTCATGGATAGCTATGAGACAGAGAGGGGGAGAGAGAGAGAGAGAGAGAAGAGAAAGAGATTGAGAGAGAGATTAGAATGTTCCAATACTACATTTTTGGGTGAATTTTAGTCTGGGAGTTTTCCTAACTGGGAGATCAAAAAGCTCATCACACTTCTGTCCACTGGGAAAATCATGGAGTGCCACTTTGAACCATGTCAAGGGATAGAGAAATTTCTGTCTTGCCATGTATGCCCACTAAACTGAGGAGACAAGAATGAAAGACCACAAAGATAAAGGCATAAGTAACAATGGTGCCTCAGTCTTCTTTAGCAGCATACCCTTCCCCACCATAATAGAGAGAAATAGCTAGCTAATTGCACCTGAAGTTTGGTCTCTTTTTCCCTTTCCTTCTTCTGCTCTATTCTTTCAGTATTAACTGTTCAGCTTTGTCCAGAAAACGTAAGCCCCAAAACACTGTGAAGTTAGATGTTGGCATTACAAAATTTTAAGTGTTAGGACCCAACTCCATCCTCAGTCAAACTGATAGAACTCTCTTTCAAGTTATGTCACGTGTTGGGTTGCACTAAAACTAAGCTGAAGTAGAGGCACAACTGAACCTTAATCTTTTAAAAGGCTCTTTAATAACTGGAGTGCTTAATTCAGATCTGTTCCACAGGTAAATCAATGACTGTGTTAAGTGAGACTGCCACTAGAACAGTGAGAAAATACACCTGAGCTCTTTAGGTAGCCGCATATTTCTACAAAACACAGTGAAATTAACTGACCATAGGTTTTTGGGGTTTTCTTAATTTTTAAAAATTATTTTAAAGAAGCAAAATCACAAATACACACAAAAATTATAGAACACATTTTCAGGCTTTGAAAAACAGCATCACTTTGACTGCACTAGATCTATTTATTTTTCTCAGGGATGTAACAATTAAATAGATCTATGAAGAACTGAGCATGAGGCCCTCGAGGTCATACTGGACGTGTTTTCTCAGTTTGCTCATGCTGAGCTAAAAAGCTGTTGTCTAAAGCAGTAGCAGCAGAAAGAAAATGCATTAAAAAAAAAAAAAAGAAAAAAAAAAAGCAGGCTCCTGTGAATTTATGAGGAGTGCATCACAAAGACAAATATTTCAGCCCTGCAATTCCATTCGGCCTTTTCAGCTGTGTGTCCATAGCAAGTCAACGGCTAAATTGAAAAATCAATTCCAATTTAAATTATTGGAATAAAGAACACCAGGAGTCAGAGATAAAACGGCTTTGTTCTCTGAGATCCTTTTTAATTGGAAAGTTATTTCTTCAGGGTATTCTAATGTTTCTGAGGAAAGATTGCAAAACAAAGTTGATCGGCTGGGGGAAGGTTAATAGCTAATGTGCTTTTCTTGCTGCACAGCAGCCTCCTGTCTTTATGACAGACCCCTCGTATGTGAAAAGAACCATGACTCTAAATCATTTGATACATGTGACTGTAGTGTGTCCCGCCATTTCCCAAAGAAATCATATTATGAATGTTACTCTGACATATTCATAGCAGTCCAAGTGGCATTCTGACCAGAATTTCTTTGCTTGCTGATGTTTATATGGTCATTTGGTTAAACCTTCCATGGTGTTGAGTGGTTTTGCTGAAGATTAATAAGATTTTGTAAGAATCATGTGTATTTTAAATAGCACACTGGTAGCCATTGATATGACAAGCATTTTCCTTTTATTTCAAGACTCCCAAATCAACAACTGGGATAGACTATCAACAACTGCAGATAGAAAAACTGAAGAGAAACTGTGATTACAGAGAGGAAATGAGATTATGTTGACATGGGGCATAGTCAGAAAGGAAAGACAAGACACTGCTGGGAAGAAAAGAAGCGAATTAATATACAGTCATAATGCTTAAACTAAAACAAAGCAGAAAAGAAAGTCTTGCTTCTCATGTAACTCTTATAACCAACATCAAGAAATATCATGGTTTGGTTATAACGTCTGGGCAACCTTTACTTTGTTAGCGGGAAACTGTTTAGGGCAGCTGTAGATTAGAAATCTTAAATGGGCATTTAATTTGAAATTAATAAAACAGTTATGGTATGTGTTAAGAAAAGTTACTGAGGTTTGCTTAGTATATTTAATTAGTGTAAAAGAGATAAATCTAGTTGCCATGTAATGAACTGAGAACTGCAGATACAGTAAATGTGTACTTACGTTCCTATTATTAATGCATTAAACTTGTAAGAATGTTTAGGAATTTAATTAGCATTTAATAAGATAGCTATAGCAAATTACAGTAGTTAGATGTTAAATGTAAATTAATATTTTTAGTATTTAATTGATATTAACTAATTAATTACTGTTTATTACATGGCAACTAGATTTATCTTTTATAGAGTTATTAAATCTAAATTAGAAGTTCTATTTTAGGTGTCCTCTACTCAATTAAAAAAATACAGTATCTAGGATTATCAGGGTTTACCTTCACAGAGAAATTGGGTAAGATTGGGATATTAAATCTGAAACATAAATTATATAGCATATAAGGAGATTAAGTATCTTCACACAGGGGGAATATTATTCATGTGGATAATCCCAAGAAAATGAAATTATTCAACAGAGTAGAAACCTTCCTTGGAAGTATTCCCTGAATTAGGTAACAGAAAGGAAAAAGTTTTCAAAAGAAATGTTTTGGAAGATCAAAAAAAAATTTTTCTCGTAGTGTTTGGGACTCACTTTCCAGTAGGTCAATGACATGTGATAAAGGTGATAAACAATGAGGTTTTCAAAGACCCTCTACATGAGATGATTGTTTTTAAAAAAGCCTCACAACAGACAACAAATTATGAGGTTTGGATCTGGAATACTTTGGAATTTCTATTCTTTACTTAAATGGCAATTACCCTGTTTCTACATTTCCACCTTATTCTGACCTAGCTATGTGGTACTGGTACTATGAAATAGTTGTATGCAAATAATGACCAGACCTTATAGAGTTATTTCTGAGAGAAAAGCAATTTTACAAAAGCAAAAGAAAATTTGTTTTAAGCCATCTAGTCCACTGGTATGTCAAACAAGAAGTTGCTGTCAGCCCTTAGGGCTCTATTTCAATAAAAGGCTGAGGTACCCAAAACATGCATAAGATTTTGGATAGCGACTTAAACTCAGCATGTGACCCCTTTTGTGACTTGAAAATCCTACAGCTGCTTGCCCAGACATGGACATGTGCAGAACTTTGCAATATGAGAAATACAACCAAGTTGTTTGTCTAGCACGTAAGGCTGACTGGGATGCCTCAGCTGAAGTCCACACATGGTCTAGTGCAAATGTGATCTAAGAACATTTAAAATGGCAGAAGCATTAGGACTGTCAGGAAATTCACTTCAGTCCCTCAGCTTTATGTTCCATAGCTGTGAAATAAGGAATATTATTACACTTTCAACATAATCTCCTGTTTATTAAAAAATTATTTGTAAAGTCTAATTTATCTGAAAACTCTGCAATCAGAAAATCCTTGTATATTTTATTAACTGTTTTTTTATTTATGTTTTTTCCACATAAAGAATAAAGATAGCAAAATCAGACTAAAGAAAGCTCTCTGGGGGATCTCTAAGTCATAGAGAATGTAGAGAGTTGCAAAAAAATGTTACACTTGGATTTTTTTTATTACATTTATTGCTGTCTGGATCCTTTTAACCTTTAAGAATTTTATTGTAAAGCTACTCTGGTCTTTTATAGTTTCTTTCATTTTCCCTTGTTATTAGAATATTTTCTTGTAATTTAATATTAGTACTTCTTATATGTCAATTCCTCCTCTGCACACATATTCAACTACGTCTCATTGCCATTATCTCCGTATAAATAAAAACACGATCTTACTCAAATCGTCAGCAAAACTTTAATGGATTTGAGTAGGCCAAGGATTTTTCTCCATTTTTCTCCACTTATGCTACTAGATCTTTTACAAATCATTTCATTATCCCCTTACTTTACATTGAAGTAGCTGAACAAATAATATTTTCATACTTTTTTCTATCAACACTTCCTTAACGACAAAGGCTGTGATTTCTAGATAACCCTTCATCCTGAATCATGACACTGTCCTCTACAAACCTAACTCAGGAATGTCTTTGGTGATTCATGGCTGGATGTACTTGTCACCCACCAGCTGGCTGCATAGCAAAAGTTTCCCATGAGTACAGTGCCTTGAGATTTTAAGCTCTATGATAGGTGGTCCAGGAATTTTTCATACTGGCTCTTATCAAGCCTTCAGGGTCTACAGCAGATGCTACTGCAGTTTATTTAATTGAATGCTACCATAACCCTTCCATTATCTCACTGCCCTAACTGGTTTAGTAAATATTTTAGCTCTATATTTCTAATGCAGAGTAAGAAGGGTTTAAATTATAGGTTGATATATATGCCAGCATGTGAAAATAACTCCTCTAAACTGAAATTTCTACTCATACTTTTTCCAGAGGGTTACATTCTTTTGAATTAAAAAAAAATAAAATCCAACCAAAGAACTCCAGTCAAACAACAACAACAAAAAACACAATAGTGAGAGCAAATGAATATATAGAAATTTAAAAAAAAAAAGCTTCCAACTGCATTATTTCCTCAGTTACTTTACAATTCATAGTCTCCTAAATCCAGCTGAATTTAATGGGATGGGGAAGGAGAGGAACTGAACTTGCTCATGATAATATTTGCACTCTTTTAGACTTTTCTCTGTTGTCCTTGCAATTGTAAAGCATTTTTGACACTTATTTTGCCCTTTACTTTTGCAACAAAATAGCACCTTAGACTATTTCTGACATGGTTTTCACAACTTTATGCTGGATTTGTATGTATGAATGCACACGTACGTGGATACTAATCCATGTGTCTGCTAAGTTCTTTGTTAAGAACAAGGGTAATTAGACGATTCAAAGGCCATTCAGCCACTGTGCGTGTACCAAGTCAGATTTTCAAACCCAGCATGTGTAATGAAGTTGTATTGATACATTTATGTCCAGCTACTTTTTCTCTCTCGTCAGGACTGACTAACATTTGACAAGAGTCCAGACAAAGTCTCCTTATAATATCCTTAATAAGATATGACTGTACAAAGACCATGTACACACCATTTAACTTAGGGAGGCAGAAGATGTATTTGCCTGAGGTTACTAAGTGCAATATCTAATAATTCTATTCTGTGCTGATTATCATGTTTAGAATAACACGTATTTGAGGAAGTAGATGTGTATATATTCTTGGTTTTGCTTTAAATCAAAACTTAAAAACCTTTAGGAGGGACCGTAAGACCTTAATTGCTTTAAAATACTGTTGAACATGTTAAAACCAAAACCTGAAAACATTGAACATGAATTCTTTAACAGCTTTTTGAACTGTATAACCATCAATCTGCAATACAGAACCTAGAGACAACAATCCCACCTGAATCATACTACAGTTAATATATACTTGCTAATATAATTCATCATGCATTCTGAGTCTATATTACACAAATGTACAACATTCAGTCTGAAAAAGTTCATCAAGAGTGGTAAGTAAAACTGAACATATGCATTATAAGGTCTTTCCATGCAGTGTTTTCCCCTATGTGTCTCCTTAAAACATTTCACACTGAATAGTTTCCTGTGTGCTCAGCTGCAGATTTATTCTTCTCTTGATGCATGCGTGTAACTCCCCATTAATGTTCGTAGGAATGAGATTTACGTATGTGCACTGAGAGGAGAACAGACCCCATGGTATTTTATTCACCTATACAGGATTATAGCCTCTGAGGATAGATTTGATTTTTTTGTTGTTAGCAGAAAAGCAGCTTGACAAGTAGCTTTTTGATTGATAATACACTGGGAGTCATAATTTATATAATCTTACACCTGCTACTGAACATAAAGGTCACTTTAAAGGTGTGAGTTGTGTGTGCTGGGGCAGAGCATAAACCAGAGGGTCAGTTTTCACTGGTTACTGCACGATGGAGAAACAGACAAAAACTCCTACTGATGCTGACAAAATTGAAAACATCATAGCAAGCATTGTAATTAACAGCAAGTTTCCAGAACTTGACATTCTAGGCAAGTGTCATTCCCTAGGTTATTACAGACAGAATTAGAGTGGCCTTTCACTGTCAAACTGATATATACCATTGGAGCATTGCTGAAGAAAAAGTACCATTCCTGATGTCTTTCCAGGATTTAAACATCTGCTGAATTCCATCTCTTTCTATCATGTTCTGAAATAGATACACATCTCCAAAGGTCTCTATCTAGGGCATTGAGTGGATTCAGTATTTCAGCATTTTTCTGCCTTTTAAAAAAAAAAAAAATTCCGTGTAAGAACTCTTTTGTACACAGCATGGGCAGGACTTTCTTAAAGCTAAAATATTTTTATCGAGGAGACTGGCTTTGTGGAATGTATTTTTATGATTAATCACTGCATATACTCTTTTTTCTAAAGAATCCTGTTCATATGCTTGAGTAAAATAAGAGAAAAAAAGCTTTCATGCCATAAAGAAGCAAGATTTTTCTTTCTTTTTCATTCTTTCTTTGCTTATCTATACCTTTTTTTTCCTAATAGTGTTGCAAATGTATAAGGAAATAACTTATTTCTGTGCAAGACTTTATTTGATACCTTCTTGTTCTAATCTTCATCTTCTGCTGCTACAAGAGGAAAATGTTATTTCAGGATAGGGACATTCATCCTTTGAGATTTGCAGTCAAATATTGCTAGTATGTGTACTAACATAGTCACTTTCTGTGGTTCTAATTATTTTGTCTCCACAATTTGCTATAATTATTAATTGTATAATAGATAGGTATAATTTCACTTCAACTTTCATCTGGGAAATAATCCAAAGCCAGAAAAAAGCCAACAAGATCTGCTTAATTGTCTTTGGGTGTTTTGATCAGTTTTCTCCAAACTGTGAATATGACCCAATCTTGAATGTGTTCAGTGAATTTGACTTCAGCATTACTGATTAGGATTCCCAAGTCAGTTTAGGAGTTCCAGTCCATGATGGAAACTATCATGTCCTCTAGGTGACTGGGTGACTGTAGTCCCCATTATTTGAATCACTTCTATGGGTCAAAAACAGAGGCTTAGATTTTGGAAGTAATATCTACAACATGGAGTGTTCATTGTCTCCTGTCATGAGAGAAGAATGTATTTCTCTTTTCAGGGTGGGGAAATGGTTACAAGAAATGACTTCTGACATTAATGGAAGAGGGGGAAAATTCACTTTCCATGAAAATAACTGCTTTTAGGCCTAGCTTTGTCTTCATAGATCACTATGGTTTACAAATGACCTACAATAAATTAAGTAGACACCTCTGCAATGGGGATGAAAGTCTTGGCAACGCTGATTAGTTGTGGCAATTATTTTAGAGATTTATGCAGTGTTTGCCAGAATCTTTTCTGTCTTTACCATTTTATCTACGATACCTTGCTCTGATAAAAATGGAAAAAAAAAATAAAGCCCATAACTAAGAACTAAAAATAATTTTGTAACACGCAAATTATCAGTGCTTCTTTAACTAATGTGGTAAGGAAAAACATTTTCCTCACAGGTAGGCTATTTTAATAGCATTTATTTCAGTATCTTCAAAAATAGCAGTGACCAACAGAAAATTCATGCAGATCCACAAATGAAGTTAATTTGAAACAGTATGGTGATATATTTTGTTCATCTGTACACAGTTAAAATTGAGTTGGTATTATTCCACTTAGTTTGCCTAAAGATATTTTTTATCCTTTATGATATTAATTCAATTAAGTCAAAATCTTGTTATCAGCTTCTCTACTGACTGACAAAAGCTTTTTCATGTCAGAGGCAATATTCACCAAAACCTGCCATTGTTGCTAAAGTTATCATTCAATATTGTTCAAAGGAATTTAAATTTTATTCAAAATTGACAAAATAATTCTGATATACTGTAACATTAATAAACCTAAATGGTTTTCCATGCAAAACACCAGAGATTATTATTTTTATCTATCCAACTAAATCTTCATTAATCACTCAATAAAATGGCTAAATAGAATACTATTTATAAGTATTTGTCATTTGGGATGTATATCCTCTTATAATGGCATTTTTGTCTGCTACTGCATGTTCAGGGGAGGATACAATTGATTCAGGAAGGACCAGAGGGATTTTTCATGGAAGTGCAAATGTAACACCATATTTTATGGTTGAGGATAGTTTATGAGAGAAAGCTTTCTGTGCCTTAGTGGTAGAGCATGAGAGTCAATTTTTAACACTAGCATTGCTGGTACTCAGGCTGATGAACCAAACCTTAGTTCATGATGTGAAGTTATTATTCATTATGTTAATGTAAAATAAAGAACAACAACAACAAAACTACTCAGAATTGAATAATGACTTCATGTTTTCTAGAAAATAAAAAATGCTGCAATCATTAACCAAGGTCAAAGTGGCATAAATACTTTGCAAATCCAACAGCTCAGGGAAGTGAATAACAGTTTGAAGACATCACAGAGTAAGAAGTGTAAATTACTTAACAATTTCAATTTAAAGATTTCTAGCACTGTCTTATTTTTTTCTTTGTATTTCAAGAAATTTTCAAAAAGGATAGCTATATTGTTCTTTTATAACTATAGTGCAAAGCATCTCCCTTTGGCAGTATTTTTTAACTGTCCTAGAAAACATATATTCTTTCAACAGAGGGGCAGATATCTGCCTCATGGTAAATATGAATGAATTTTCTGCCTATAGAAGCTAGCAATTTTACTTTTGATTAAAAAAAAATAAATAGTTAAGTAAAATAAAATAAAGCTCACACAATGCAGAAGAATCATGGAGTTTGGAAGAGACATCATGAGACCACGGGCTCTGCTCAAGTTTTCATCTAGAGCAAGTTGCCAAGGGCTGTGTCCAGTTGGGTTCTGAACATCTCCAAGGATGGAGACTCCACATCTCTGGGCAAGCTATTCCCATGTATCATCATTGTCACGGCAAAAAAAAAAAAATATTGTGGAATTTTAGGTGTTTTCATTTGTGCTCATTGCCTCTTGTCCTGCCACTTGGGCACTGCTAAGAAGAATTTGGCTGCTTCTTCGGTCCTTCCCGTCAGGCATTTACAGACATGAATAAAATGCCCTCAAGAATTCTTATTCCCAGGCTGAACAATTCTAGTTCTCTCAGCCTCTCCTCACATGACAGATTCTGCAGTCCCTTAATCAGCCTTGTGACCCTTTGCTAGACTCATTACTATATATCTCTCTTGTACTGGAGACCCCAGCACTGGATCCAGCACTTCAGATGTGTCTCACCATGGCTGAATAGAGGGGAAGGATCACTTATCCTGACCTATGGGAATGCTTTTCCTAATGCAACCCAGGATTCTGTTGGTGCTCATTACTGCAGAGTCACTGAACATTTACACAGTTCATGGCCAATCTGGAGTACCCAAGGATGTTTAGGTTTTTCTCTGCAGAGCTGCTTGTTAGCCAGCTGATCCCCAGCAAGTGCTGGTGGAATGGATTATTCATCTCCAGATGCAAAGCTCTGCATTTTCTTTTCTGGAACTTCATGAGATTCCTATCTATCTGATAGAGAATGATATGGGTTACCTAACCCTTACTAGAAGTCTTTCTACAGTCAACATAAGCAACATCCCTCATCCGTCCTCCCTCGTTCACCAAGCTAGTCTCCCCATTGTGGAAGACTGCTAGGTTGATTTCCTCTTTATAAATCTGGTCCTCCTAATCACTTTCTTGTCTATGAGTCTGGAAGTGGATTGCAGGATTAGTTCTTCCATCATCTTTCCGGAGATCGAGAAGAGGGAAAGAAGAACTTTCCCCACTCACCCTGACCTTTCAAAGATTGTCAAGAGCAGCCTTAAAATTACATTAGCCAGCTCCCTCAACACTCATGAGTATATCCCATCAGTTTCTGTTATGTGGTCCTTTACTTCCAGTCACCAGGTTTTAGTTTTGCCCCATGAGACAAACACATACAGAAGTAATTCTTTCATATAGAAGGTATGGCTCCTGCTACCAACTATGAATAAAATTGCAGACCTGGAAAAAATTGTTTAATCTGAGAGTTGTGCTTATATTTAGCAGTAAACAAAATGGTCAGTCTGAAGCAGAAGTTAAACCCAGAAAGATCTGAAAAATGCTGATACTGGTTTTTGTGACTTGAATCATGCAAGCTTTGAAATTTTTGCAAGTGAAAAGAAGGTTTTTTATCCCAGGACTGGTAAGGTAGGTCTCTGCTTGGTAGTTACGTAAGAAATTCATAAGCCAAAGAGATCAAGTATCTCCACAGAGTCTCAATAGCAATGCCTTTTTTCCTTTTCTTATTTATCTTACCACATACCTCTTTACAAATATTTTTATATACCTAGAATATTGTCCTCAAATCCATGTCTTCCTCCAGATACAACCAAGCATGAGATAAAGTTATTTTAATTTTAAATGTTTCTGGTTCAGGATTCAATTTTACATAGTTTTATATCTAAAAGGAGAAATGAATGCCTTGCAGAAAGCACTGATTTCTCTTGTTGCCTGACAACTATGATCAGCAGCAAACAGAGAACAATATGTACTTGGATTTGGAATATTTTTCTTTATCTTTTTGGTTTCTGGAATTATCCCCTTTTTTTCAGAATTAGATACTAAAGCAACACATAAGAACAGGAGTACACACATCAAAATTCAGAGCACATGACAGTATTGTTGCAAAAAAATAAATATATCTACAAGTTGGAAACTAATTTAGGTTGTAAAGAAAATATTCTTCTTTCAAGCCCACCCACACATGCCTTCTTCTCTTTATATTATTTGTCAGAACAAATGAAAATACCTGAAAATAAGAAGCATATATCAGAATATGAGAAAGAAACACAGCCCACATCTATACTTCACAGATAAAGTTCTTACTTTGTAAGAAAATGTCATGTGAATCTAGTCATGGACATTATGGCATGGGACTCCCCAAGGAAACCAAAAGCCCTTTTGCCTTCACTGTATCTTCAAGCACACATTACACTAAATGCAAACGGCAGTGACATCAACGGTCTATAAAAGTGTGACCTTCAAGTTGATGGATTTAGAGTAATAAAAGGCCTCAACAGTAACTGACATATAAACATAAAAGGAATTTGTAAGGACAACTCACTTTGGTGTATGAGTATGAAATTTAATACTGTGTTTACAGATTCCACAGGCTTTCCTGTGCTGATTTCACCTGAGAATGTTTCTAAACCCAAGAGGTAGAAGGAGGCTGGAGACAGAACAGTGAGTGCAGGACCTTAGATTACATGGATATAAATTTGGGAAGAAGAATGATGTTGAAAAAGCATCAACTGAAGGTAATCTGTAGGGGGGATATATATACATATATATATATACATATATATACATACATGATCCTAAAAAAAAAGACATTAATCATATAACACAAATCAGAATTTGCAGGCAAATTTTCGCAAGTTTGTAGTCTTTTTATTTACTGGCTTGAAAACGTATTTCTATATTATGGATGCTGATCTGTTCAGTGAAATAAAGCTAAAAAAATTTACTTAACTAATCCAGGAAGGCAATGAAGGAACAAGGCTTCTGGAATGATCCTCAACCAGCCGTTCACCCATGCAACACACTAGTGGTTTACCCACTGGTAAAGTGTCCCAAAACATAAAAAATTGCCGAGAGGGGGCAGTAGCATGTTGAGCCATGGGAACTCTCCTCCCTTCACTCAAAGGCCACAGAAGCCAAGATACAAGCACATATTCACTTTGTAGATCTTTGTTAAATTGGTGCTCAACCTGAGAAGATAGTGTGATGCTGTCAATATCTTATGAGAAAAGTAATTGCTTCCACTGTCTAAGAATAGCAGGACTTGTCGGATTTTCTAGAAATTTTTCAGGTGAAGCCCAATTAAAAATCACAGAAAGTTTGAAAAGCCTTCAGTAGTCATACACCTCACAAACAAAATGCCATAAATAGTTATCTACTAATTCTAAGTCCTGACAGTATGTCATCTGCTATCTAAAATTTAGAATAATCATGGGATGAAGTTTTATTACCTAAATGCATGGAGGATTCTCATGGAATAGACAGAAATCAACAGTTCTACATGCATTTTAAATAACTATGTATGCAAAACATATGCAGATGTAAGTCAGATTTACATATAAAAATGCAATTTCTTGTCCACTGACAAATTTTGACTGTATATGACTGCAACCCCACTTTGAATTCTGTACATACACAAGATTTCTAAATTTAAAGTTATTTGCATGCAGAATATAAATTCCTACAGTTCTGCTAACATTCTATGTTTTTCCAAACCTTTCATCTATCTGTATAGATTCTTCTGCAATCACCACTTTCACAATATCTAAGGGGTCTAATGACTCCTTGTTCTGCCAGGTTTGCACTTAGAGCTTTTTATTGCCACTCTTTAGAAGGGTGTTTGAACTGTGGCAGGTAGGACAATCCAAAGACAGATCTCATTTCAAAGTATTCTGAAGGGAATAGCTAGTAAAGAAGAGCAGTGATTGATGCAATAGAAGACATAAGAGGATTTATTTTTTTTTACCAGCTATAGAGAAGTCTAGACTCTTTACTTTAAACTTGAAGTGTTAAAGGGGACTCTTAGATCTGATCATCTCAAAGTCTCTAATCTATGCAAAAAGTGGGCATTGATGTAAAAATAGTTCATGTATGAACAACTCAGAAGCATAGCTGGAGTGCAATGTATATTTGTGGTCTAAATACTTTGAAAATCCTTGTTCCTGTCTGTGAGACTGGCAGAAGGTGAGAACAGTCAAAAATCTACTCTGTGAAAATTCAGCTCTTTCTTTCTTGCATACTACTTTTTCCTTCTTATTAGAAGACTAAAATCAGAGAAATCAGTGAAAATCACAGAATCATTTCCTTGCAAAGTATATGGGTGTATATCTAAGTCTATAAATGTATAGCAGAGTGTATTTATATTCCTGCAGTACAACTAAGTTATATAATTATAATTTTATATTATTTTAACTGTTCAGTGTAAGAAATATTGAAAGAATGCTCTTCACTGTCCTGGTCACAATTAGTTCTGTAACTGCATTCTGTCTCATCCAGTTAACTAAATATGTCCTTACTTACTTTTATTTTCACACATGTGCTGATTTAAAATTTCTGTGACCAGAAAATTAAACCTTTAACTGTAACGGTGGGGTTTTGACATTTTGATAGAAAAAACACTTAGTCTTCACCTTCCATTACTTTAAAGCATGGATTAGAAAAAAAAATAATGTGTCACTATTGCCCTCAGGAACTGAAATTAAAGGAAATTCTCTTGGATGGTACTTCTGAGATAGAATCTTATCATTGTTGCATTGAAAGGCTAAACATTTTCTCTCAGGCTGTCACAATTGGATTGGGCAGAGGAGACCCGAAACATAGAGTAAAAAGTGGGTTATGCAATCACATTTATTCTTTCCAGAGATAACAAAATTTAAAGTGAAGTCCTGGCAAAGTATTCTTTAAAGCTAGGTACCATGATTGTCCAGCAAGTCGATGCAGTGACTCTGAAAAAATGCTTACTAAATCCCTAAACACATTAACATGATTAGTCCTGTAAATTTTCAGGTAATTGAAACCTTTCTGTCTTTACAGAAAATGATGCATTACAATCCATAGCAGTGTTCCCAAAAGGCAGAAACCCTAAAAGTATGAATGTTCATTCATATAGATGCATAGGAAGTGAAATACATAATTACACTGTAAGATGGTAGAGCACTTTTTTTTTTTTCAAAACCAGCTCCTTCAGTGTGACAAGAGTATGGCATAAAATACATAAATGACACACACTTGCAGCAATTGTGAGTTCTTTGATACAATATCTCAATCCCAGGGATATTTCCCTGCAGGTAACATTTCACTGTGAATATACTCAGTATGAAGCAGGAAACTTAGCAAGACGCTTTCATGTCACAGTGTAAAAACAGCTAGAAACATGCAGAAAATGTTTTGGTTTTCTTTGTTTGTGGGTGGAGTTTTTCTTTCTTTTGTTTTTCAAAACCATGATCCTAACATAAAAAAACTTGTTGAATATTTTGTTTTTGCAAAAGTTCTAGATATAGTTTGTCTTATTGATATATTGACATTTTTATTTCTTTTCTTTCTGAAATGATGTAATCAAAATGGTAGTACATAGTTAAATAACTAGATAAATATATAACTATAGTTAACCAACTATATTTTCTACTTTACTAACTATATATCTGTGTATACAGCTATGGGAAGATAGTAGTATATGCACACAGAAAAGATCAGAACAATAAAAGATTTAATGTTCATCTTTTACCACATGATTCAAGCATTTGATGCCATCCTTCTGCATGTGGAAAGCAAGTAGCCAACACTTCCCTTTTTAATGTGTGTATGTATTTCTGTGTATATTAATAACATACGTGTGATTGTGATTTGTATCGTGACCTGTGTGAGAGTGTTTCAGGTCCTGAACTGAGTAGACCCTAGGCTATCTGAAAGATGCTCTGAAGTAACCGTTGTTTACTGCTGGTTATAGAATAAATCTAAGATAGTTGGTTTGAAACCGATGGTTTTCAAACTATAAAGTTATGCAAGGTTAATGCAGCCCTATATTCCCACAGATGCTGCAACTATGACAAAGTCCAAGAAATGTTTGTTAGTGGACAAACTCTTTTACTGGGTCATGCTGGAGCAACCAACTGGAAAGCAAATTTGGGAAATTATCAAAGAAACTGTTAGTGAGTAGTTTAGCCTCGAGTCCTTGTAAAATTAGTCCTGAGATGTGGGAATAGACTCACAATATAAAGAGTGGAACAGATCCTGCAGGAGATGGGCCACTAAAGATGAAGAGACCAATGAAAGCATTTTGTAAAACTGTATTATAACATGAGGTTTATTGCTGTGTTACCCTTTTCCCCAGGCCCCTGGAAAAGCTACCTCTTGCCTTCCTAATTAGTATGCAAGCCCCCATCAGGTTGTGTGAAACCCCCTTCTGATTGGTTTCTCTGTATCCCTCCTCTTTGACCCTGGCTGTGAGGTCTATAAATGACCTGCCCAGGTGAATAAATTTCTCTTTCGGCTTCCTGTCCCTGGAGTGTGTGTGTCTTCCTTACTGAGACCTTGGGAGGATCCTGTGGCCTGGCCACCTGACCATGTGGAGAGGGACAGGGGAGAGGGAGAGTGATCCCCATCAGCCGTGATACTGAGAAGTCATTATGGAGACACGACATTGATACAGAAGGATATACAAAAGAAATCAAATACAATTCTGGCATGTGCCAAGTTATGCTTGCTCTAAGGTAGGTACTCGTTTCTCCACGCTTGAGGAAATTTTATTATGGCACCCGGCATTTCCTCCTCCCCTCCCCTCCCCTCCCCTCCCCTTCTC
>WBMV01005154.1:243283-304285 GCA_013396655.1 Campylorhamphus procurvoides
CCTTCCCAAACCTTCCCTTCCCAAACCTTCCCAAACCTTCCTAAACCTTCCCTTCCCAAACCTTCCCAAACATTCCCTTCCCTACCCTTCCCTTCTCTCACAGTTTATATGGGTCTATTACACTAGAGTGATGTGAAAAGAAATACTTATAAAGAGACACATCAGTCAAATTGAAAATCAGATGAGTCAGATCCATCACTCTACAATTAGCAAATCATGTATCTGTTGAGTTGAATCAGCACAGGCTTTTTGAAGTTTATGGTACTACTTCAGTTTGAAGTAGTACTATACTAATTTATACTATTTTAATTCAAACAAGATCTGATAGAGCCTTTTTTCCAGTGATCACAGGAATGGCTGATATATTACAGCTATTTCCATTGTAAGCATAAGGTCATTTGAGAGCTCAGATTCTGTTACTGTCTTATATGAGTTGGGAAATACTGACTTTTTAACAGCAAATAATCACTTCATGAAATTTAAAAATGGCATTTGTTTTTGGCTAGTTATGCTCCTGTTGCCTAAGGCTAGATCTTGTTCTCATTTCAGTCAAATGGAAACTAGTCAGTTCCATTTGCCAAATTGTCTTGCATTAATACAGTGCTGCAATGTTTGGATTGGGGCTGAACAAAAGAATTATTACTGATTTTTATTTAAAGAAATGTTAATTAAAATAATTTCCCTGCAAGTATTTTAGAAAACTTTAATTCTGTGACAATTTAATTTGTCTTTTCTCGCTTAAAATTACTATATGATATCACTCAGACAGCTTTTGTTTTGCTGCTCTGCCTTCCTTATTCAAAACAAAATTTTTCAAGAAATACTGATTACTATATTTCTTTTTCAGACTACATGGGCAAGAGGGCTCTCAAATATGCTACCTGCCCACCTTTCCTTCTCCTAAGGAAAGTCTTGTTGATATCACCAAAATGCATTAAGACATTTATATTAGCATCTAGTAATCACTGTGGCTTGAGGGTATGTAGAGCAAAGATTTTAGGGACATGTTCACCCAACTTCAGCTTTCTATGATGTAGACATGAGCTACTTGTCTAAATTTTGGTAAAAGGCAGTGTTCAGAAGCACATACTACTAAAGTACAGTTCCTCTGACCTATATTTAGTGGCTGCATTAAGATTAGATGAAAAATGTGAGGTGCTAATTCTTCTCTACTGACTATATGGGGAATCTAAATGACAAGATGGAATGACTACATTTAAGCTCTAGACACCTGAAAAATAATCCTACTTTAGATGTTGATACGCTGTATCGCATGCTGCAGAAAGGGGACCCAATTGTCATTGGGCAGGTCAGTTCTTCTTTCTGTTTCAAGGAAGATATAACTATGAAGGATTTCAGAGGTGAACTGACTTGCCAATGACAGCCATACTATGATTAGTAATTCAACAGACATAAACAGACAGATCTTATTTTCTCATGTATTACTCTGTAAACTGGATCACTTCTCTTCAGGATGCACCCCAAGTGATTGCCAGAAATTAAGCCTATGAAATAGGTATATCACTGTTGAGCTACATTGCTTGGATGGTAGAAGATGCCATCTATTTGGGTATATTGCTCTGGTGCCTGATAAATGTTTGTTAGTTTAGGAAAGAAATATTGATATATTATGCAACTGGCCATACAGAATCTATTTCAAAATCTTAAATATTGTCTTAAATTGGATGACAATCTACTGCAGATCACTACAGATTCAGATATATTAGTAGTGTCCAGACAGATATAAAAAAACTCTTTTATATAACAGATAAAATTCTGTGCAATACTTCTTCTTCTTCATTTTCAAACTTCCGCTAATGACTTTAGGTTATATTCCTAAAAACAAACTAAAAATACCAAGCAAACAAACAAACAAAAAAAAAAACAAACACACAAACAACCCCCAAAAAACAACAACAAAAAATCCCCACCAAACAAAAAACCCAAGAAACTAGACTGGGCCATATGTCAATAGCCTGTTACCAGAATGTTTATATAAGCAATTTTCAGGGGTGAAAGAAAATATGCCATTCACTTGAAAAAAATGTATTTATTTCAAACTCTGAGGATGTATATCTTATTATAGAACATATGACATGGGAATTAGAACTCTGACACTTTGGAAAAAGCTACATATCATTTTCAAATGGTTGCCAATGGTGTTTAATGTCAGGTTAGGTAATTTCCCATGTCTTGTTTAAGAAGATTTGTTTAGGTGAACATAAATAAGAACTTACTTAAAATAAATTTTACTGATTATATTATATTTTATGAGCCTTCATTAAAAGTAGGGCCCATAATCCATAAGAAATTTACAATCATATTTTCCCACTCATATTTGCAGGTATAATTACTGCAGTGATTTACTCAGTTTTGATAGCTGTGGGTGCAAAAGGTACCTACACATCTAGGAACTCCTCACACATAAGGAACACTACTGATATTCATCTAATTACTTCACACACATTATTACATGAAAGAAATATCACCTTTACTTTACAAGAAACAGATTCTCGTCACGAGGGCATTCCTGAAAAGAGCAAAGAGCTGACTGCTATTACAACTTATTGTGAAAATACTGTACACACCATGTAAGCACTTAGAAGCTTTCAGGTGTTCACTTGTGAATAAAAAATATAAGTTATGTCATATTTTCAGTGGAATTCAAAAGTTTAATTTTGTTTTGTGTGAAATTTTTTATAAATATTTTTCTATTGAAACAAGGAGTTTTAGAGGAGGCCATATTCATAGTTTTCCCTTGAAGACATCTAGATATTATTCTAGGTTCAATTGACTGTGTCCTGGCAGCTAGGAGGGCCTATCTTGTCCTGGGAGGCATCAGGCACAACATCTCCAGCTGGTTGAGGGAGGGGATTGTACTGCTTTGGTCTCACCTTGAATATTGTGTGCAGTATTGGGCACTGCATATAAGAAAGATATTAAACTCTTAGAGAGTGTCCAAAGGAGGGCAACGAGAATGGTGAAGAGCCTGGAGGGGAAGCCATATGAGGAGTGGCTGAGGGCACTTGGTCTGTTCAGCCTGGAGGAGACCAAGGGGAGACCTCATTGCAGTCTACAAATTCCTTGCGAGGGGAAGAGGAAGGGCAGGCACTGATCCCTCCTCTCTGGTGACCAGTGACAGGATGCAAGAGAATGGCCTGAAGTTGTGTCAAGGGAGGTTTAGGTTGAATTTTAGAAAAAAGGTTCTTCACCTGGCATGTGGTTGGGCACTGGAACAGGCTCCCCAGGGCAGTTGTCACAGCACCAAGCCTGACAGAGTTCAAGTAGCATTTGGATTATATTCTCAGGCACATAGTGTGACTCTTGGGAATGGTCCTGTGTAACGGTGAGAATTGGACCCGATGGTCCTTGTGTGTCCCTTTCAACTCAGCATATTCTGTGATTGTGCAATTCTGTGAAACTGAGGCATGGAGAAGTTAAATGGTTTCATCAAAATGACAGTAGCAACAAGCCAATGGCCAGTCAGAAATAAATGAGGTTGTATGTCTCAGTTTCCTTCATTCACTACCAGAATCCACTGCCAAAAAAATAATAGATAACTGAACTACCCTAAATTGTTTCAGATCTCAGAAACCAATAGGGTTCAGGCTCTGGGTGAAAGTTCGGGTTTTATTTTATTTGAACCTATTCACCCATTCTTAATTGAAAAGTAGATTGGTAAAATTACTAATTTAAAATGTGCATAAACTGTAGAGTAGTAAGATTGAGTTATATGAATATATATATATATATATGGAGGGAGAGAGTAACTCCTGCCAAAAATAGTCTCACATATGGCTTGGGCTAATGGCCAATAAATTTATTACTGAAAGAAATTACAAATGTTGCTGAACACTGTTACAACACAGAGATGAATCAAAATATAGCAGAAATATGGATAATAGAACATTTCATCTGATATTTCACAATAGTTATCTTGTTGGAGGAAACTGTGAAGCTTGATTGAACAAAAGATAAAGTTAATACTACCTAACAAGAACAGACCATTATAGATCAGTGAAACTGCAAAACAGAATTATATGACAAGGGCCAAGCCACATTATCTAAATTAACATTTTTCCAGCATGAACAAGAAGGGCCACTGTAGAAAAAAGAGAGCTAAATAGTGTGGCCTGCATTTAGTCAACCTGAAGTAATTATTAATTTATGGTTGTCTGTGATTTTAATGAAAATGAAAGCTGAGAGGAAAGAATTGAGAGAGATAATGTGCCGTGAAATTGAGTTTCATTTATTTTGGGGGCCACCTTTTTTCTTTGCTTTTCTTTATTTTTTTAGATTCTTATTTTTGTTTTTGTTAAAGGAAAAGAAGCTGAGACAAAAGGTCCACATTAAAATTTTAGCAGGGTTATGTAATGACATACTTATTTCCATTGCTTAAAAAATGGACTATTAAAAATGGCCAGAGACTAAACTCCCTGATTTGGTATGTTTCTAACTGGCATGGCCAAAGATGGTCTCTTTTTCGCCTTTTTCAGAATTACTGCATTTCAAAGACAGCATCTTGCAATAGCAATTTTGTCATCAGGCAGCCAGGCTTGCCTAATAATATTTACATATTTTGGAAATCCTTTGTCATCAACAGTCTCTTGTAGAATTATGGGCAAAATCATAGGTGGGGAACATAACCAAACTACAGTAACTGACTTTTAGTTTCAATTCTTTTTCTTGTTCTCTTTCTCATAAGAGACTGCTGTATATAAATCAACAAGTACTGTTTTTATTTGTAAAAAAAATAAATAAATCATATTTACATTTTTAAAATGTATTAATTTTTGTTTAAGGGAAAGTTTGAGAGGCACAAGGAGTAAGTTTTAATAGCACATAACCAACTTCATTGTGGTTGAAATTTTATAGTCACCATCCTGTACAACACTCACAGTCTTCAGAACAACTCAAGACCAACACAGAAGGGTTTGCTCATTCTGGAATGGATGTGACTTTCTCAACAAGTGGACTTTGCTTTCTAGAGTTCTGTGAGAACAGTTATGGGGTTTGCACTTTACCTTCCTTGTGTTGGGAAATTATTTTCAATATACTCTGAGAGCCAGAATCTTGTCTATCAACTTTTAATGATATTTAAGATACTCTGTGGTATATCAGACATATATCCTAGCCTGGCAGATATGATACAGTACCTTTGGGATATCTTTGTCCTTCTGAAATGGTAGCTGAAGTCGGGAATATCCCAGGCTATCTCAAAAGGCACTAAACATCTATGTATGATTAACAAATCCATGTCATGTTGACCACACCAATTAGACTTCCATTGAATTTAACAGAAGCTGCAGATCCTCTTGATTGCCTAAAAGTTTTATAAACTTCTAAAGAAAAAGCCTACAAGGTAGAGAATCCTGTATTTAGTTATTAATTTTTACCTTAAAGGTTACTTCTACATTCAGGAAACCTGAATTCTACCATTAATAAAAAACCCAACTGAACAAAACCATCCCAAAACTGCTTCTTATACAACATTTTGGCAGGATCTTTCCATCCCAGAAAGTGTGTACATTCTGGTTTATGGACCAACAATATACACATAAGTTAACACTCCTGATTCCAACAAAGACAGGGTTAATTTTTGTAGTAGCGAGGAGAGGGGAGGGCATGGCCAGGACCTGGAGGGTATTCTATATCACCTCATGTCATTCCTGAGGACAGGGAAGGAAGTCTTTTCCAAGGAGAAGGGAACTCTTCCTATAAAGTATGTGTGACAGAGGGAGTGGTCGAGTAACGCTTGTTCTGATAATTTTTGCATGTGAATTACTTGCCTCTCTCTTGTACACTTTTGTTAATAATATTGTTGCTGTTACAGTCCTTTTTGGTATCTTATTGGGGTTTCCAGTAAATTGTTCTTATCTCAACCCATAATCTTTACCTTTTGTGCCTCCCACTCTCTTCATCTCAGCACAGAGGAGGGAGACAGGGAGGGGAAACGAGCTAGCGGCAGCATGGTTTGGAGAGTCTCAGTGGGAGTACTAAATTGGGGAGTGTCATTCTTAAATCATGACATTAAGGACTTTTTTGGAGGAAGGGGAAAAGAAGGAAGGCAGGCAGGAAACCAAGAAAGCAGTCAGGAAACCAGGCAGGAAGGAACAAACATATTGATTTGTCATATAAACTGAAAAGGTAGTAATGATTAGTTTAACATACCTTCATACATTCACACTGAATCAGACTAAAATATAGTTATCTGAGGTCAAATGTTTAGAAATACATGCTGGCTCATTTAGTAATGGAACACAAGGTACAGGACAAGGAAATCTGATGTGATGAAAACTGACATTGAATAAAAGAGACAGTGTATTTACTTTCATCCTGATTATCACCAGTTATTACTGATTAATCAGTTGACCTGAGATTGTGGTTGAAATAGTGGAAAGATGTACTGGAAGAGAGATTATCCTCCATAACATAATGTATAGCTCTGAAGAAATCTTATATTTTCAATCAATAGTGACCAGGCTAAGCAATTAATTTCTCAGTATATTCTACAAAAATTTGATTATTTAATGTGTAACTCTTTCTTGTAGAAATCAAAATGTCCTATATGTAATTCCTGGGTTTACATATGGAGAAAGTGAGGAAGCAAATAAAGGAAAGGTAGAAAAAGTGATAGTGAATGAAAAATAACTGTTGAAGACTCAAAATTCTGATTATATTTTGGTACAATTTCACATGATATTCCTGACCTTACCAAAATATTTCATAGTAACAGGTTAACTTGAAATAACTTGGAAAATATTAGTAATTATTTTCATCATCAATATGCTCTGGAAATATTTTCTTGCTTTCTTGACTTTTTTATAAGTTTGTTTGTTTCCCTCCTATAACTACAAGTAACTTTTAAGTGTTTAGTATAATGGGACTGCTTTCTAGGCATGCAAAATTTTGATAGCAGATAGGTACCTCACTGAAGTAGATTGAATATTAGGTATGTTTTTGCAAACTTTTGTTGAAATAGAAGTCAAAGATAAGTATAACATGCTTACTTCAATTTTCATTTCAAACACTTCTTTTATGATCCAGAGCAGAAGATAAAGTATTTCTGTATTTGGGAATAGCCATACCAAAAAACTAGCAACACTTAAGTAATTACATAGCTTGAAATCAAAGATGGACAGAAACCAGAGTCCATGGCTGATTCACAGAATGAGAGCTTATGGTTTCTCTGTGACAGAATGATAACCTGCAGCTTCTCGATGATAGTCTGCTGCTCTTATTTTCAAGGGTAAGAAGGCACCCAAAGACCTGTGATACTGCTTGCCTTTGCTGTTGTAGAGATAAGCACAGCTTAATAAAGTGGCAATATTTTCAGTATTTTTACTAAGAGCTAAAAGCTTTCCTGCACTGCATTCACAACCAAAACTGATACAAATGATAGAAATACATGTTATCTTACTGCATTGCCTGAAAGCCACTCATTTAGATATATTGTATTTGTTTAATTAACAGTCTCCCTAACTTTCCAAGTAAAAAGAATGTAAAAAGCTCATACACATTATTCTCCTTTACTTTCTCATTAGATGCAGCACTTTCTGACAAATATTGACCTGCAATTCTTTCCCTCTGCCAGAGAATTAAATAAAATATGAACTGCACACAATATACACCATCTGTCCAATTCTACAAGCTGGCTGTTATGTTGACTCCTGTTGACTTCACTGAAAGCCCAAACTGCCCACAAACAAGACATGTTCATATGTCACAGAAGTGTGCAAACTTTGCTTGGTTTTCTATTGCATGATTCAAATAAATTTCCTCTTTCTTATAGTATTTTTATACTAAATTTCTTATTTATGATGTTCTCTATCCTGTCAAACTCGGTCACTCTCAGTCTGCTTCCTCTAATCTGTTCAGAAATACTCAATTACTGATCTTTATTTTTTTCAGGTACTTATATTTTAATTTATCAGCTTTCTAAGTAATGCAGAATCTTCTTCCAGTAAACTACATCACATCTTATTTAATATATATTAATTTTACTTCTGGTCAAGAAGTTGAGTTTTCCTTGATACAATGTAATGCTACCAACAAAGAATATCTGTTTGTCTATTTGTTTATATTACAGTGTAAGGTACTTCAAGGCTTTAAAAATATCTTTTTTTTTCTTTTTTTTTTTTTAAGTTTTCTTCACTTATAGGTACTCATTCTTACCCATGCTTCTTTATTGTCACCTGTCTTCATACATACTTCAGTCTAGCTTAGTTAATTCATCAATAATAGAATTTAGCTCACTCCAGAATCTAAGTTACATGCCATTGTTTATTTTTTTTTATTTCTGATCTTTCTTTAGGCAGCTGTTTGAAGTACTCTACTAAAGCACTGTATATCAATATGTCATATTTACCCTTTTGATAGTAGTTTGCATATGTACAGCACATTTTTATAAAATATATAAATTAGTTCCTTTCCTTAACAGTCATAGAATAGAGCTCTTTTATTATCTCTAATTTTCTTTGCAACTTTGTGGATCTCACTTCTCTCCTCTAGAGTTCCTTTCTCTTCTTCCTTTCAATTCCAGATTTATCTGTGCATCTTCAGATTAAGACATCCAAATATAGACGTCCATATGTCAATATCTAGATGTCAGCCATGTGTCTAAGCTTCCTATGCAGTCAAGATACAGTCAATATAGTAAATGGAGCCTAAAGAGTTTCCCCTCAGGTGAACACGGGAAGTTGGTCTACTGAAATGCTTTCTAGACTCCATTGGCTGACTTTCTAAGGTCTTCATCTGTTTATAATTGAACTATTAGAATCTGGTCACATAGAGACATAAATTCAAGTGTCAGCTGTACTGCAGGTTATGGTCTTCGTCCAGTACACCCACCATCTTCTGTAGAGTAGTTCAGTCCTGTGTCATATCTGAAAGTTGCATGAAATTAACTCAGAAGTATTCAGTCATATTAATTGGCAATTCAGTCATATTAATTGGCCTATTCTTGAACAACTGAATTGGATCCTTTATGTCCTGATGCAAAAGAAAATCCACAGCTATTAAGCTCCTAAGCACTCACCTTTATTCTGAAAATGAATCATCACTATGACTCTTCCCATTACTACCTTCTTTATTTTACCAAGCTCAGATAGGAACTGGAGACACACATTTATGTATCACGTGCCTTTTTTACATGTTATCTTTCCAGTTTTCTTTATATTGTGAGTGTCTTAGTTTGAGGGAGAACTAAGATATCTATGTTAGCCAAGAAATAATCCCCCTCCTTTAAATTTAAAAAACAGAACTTTAATTAGGAAAAATATATGTAAAGGAAAAGATAACAGTTCTTAACCACAACACACACACATATATATATATATATACAACAACAGTCTGCAACAAAACCCCTCCACCCCAAAATGACAAGGCAAAACAGTCTAAAAGGTCCTCTTGGCTACTCCCCAAAAAGGGGAAATGCGATTATATCCACAGACAGCAGGTGGCACTGTCGCACCTGGCCGACTGGGCTCTCCCTCAGGTGAGGTGGCAGGCAGTTCCCAGGTTAGTTCCCTTGAGAGAAAAATGGAAAGCAAAGCAGCAACAATCCTGTGTCCGCAGGGGCAGGGAAACTGGAGCTTTCTCCCACCTCTTTTTCCCTCACAGCAATCCTTGTGATGATTATGAATGCTCACCGATGAAAACAGTCGAGTTGAGAAGGGAAAAGAGGAACACCATCCAGTGATGCTGGGATCGGAGTGTGTGTCCCCGTATTCCTACTCCACCGAGCACTGAGCTCTCTGACCTGTTGGTGCAGATGATGGCTGTGGTCTGGTCAGGAGTTATGGTCGTAGTCTGATCGAAAGTGGTGGTTTCCTCCTGTCAAGGTCCTGCTGCTCCTCTGGATCTGACCAGTTCTTTTCTGAAGTCTTCTGAGCCCCGTTTATGTACCCTCAGGGAGCACCCAGTCCCTCTCCCAGGACGGGGACTCACACAATGGGTGATTAACTCTGTGAGTCATGGGGTATTGTTGAACCGTTGATGGCCCATTACCACACTCCCTCAGGCTGGGTGTGAAGGTGTTAACGACTTCCTGGGCAGCTGCTGCAAATAGTCCATTGTTCTTGGGGAATGAATTGAGGGGATAGAATACATAGCTTTGATTACCCACACACAGTGATAACTGGTCCCTCCTGCTGAACTAGGACAGTGGGGAAAGAAAAGGCTCTCTAAGCTCCATATTAATCAGAAATACTAGTACTCACACTAGCTGGGATTTTGTAACTCCCTAAATCCAGCATTCTGGTTCCAGAAAGCTCTGGGCAGATGCACAGAAATATCATCTGCATCTAAATTCAAGAACATCATTTTCTCCATTAAAAAACTCCATGTTCAAAAAGCAATCCAGGTTTCCAGAACCACACCATGTTTTGAGGGTCTTAACATGCAAATGCATAGAGGAAAGAGATAATATAAAACTTATTTCTACTCTTGAGTTAAGAAAGTGTTCCTTTTTAAGTTATATTCTGCGCAATTTTCAGTACTACATATATGCTTGAATCAGATGAATTGAAACAAAATAATAGCAACCAGTTACACATGTGCTAAATTCAGGTATCCATGATCAAACCCGTGACTTTAAAATTCTGCATTTGGGACAAAAATTTCATCTTTTCTCTGGAGTTATCTGAATTCCTTACAGTTGTACCTCATTATGTTCTGGAGCTGCTCTTGCAAGAACCTGGTTATCTCCCTAAGGACTTAAAGAGCACAGTTGCCTGTCTCAAACACTGACAAGGCCACAGAAGGAACCTGCCATAAGTCCCCACAGTGGAAACTGGAGATAGACACAGGGAAGGAATTTGTAACAGGCAGGCCCAAATTCCACGTGTGGCAGAGGCAATATCTGGTTAGCACAACCAGATATTAATTCATCCAGACAAAAATTCTCACTGAGGCAAACTGTGTGAAAGGAAGCAGAGGTATCACTGGTCAAACAAAGATTACCTCAGATTACAGGAATGCACATCCATGGATACCCAGAACTTGGACTGTATAAAGGTGGTACACCCCAGAGGAACAACTCTGGGACCCTCACCACCAAGAATCTCAGGATGAAGAAAGACCAGTGGGATGCTGCTGGATCCACAGGTGGTGACTATCTTCTACTTGATCTCTCTCTCTCTCTCCTCTCTGTTCTATTTATTTCTATCTCTCTATTTCACATTCATTGTTAAATAAAAGCTGTATTATTGACTTCAGCATATGGTCTCGTGTGTGCTTAATTCAGGCAGAGGCATCTCTCATTAACTGGGTCTTAACAAACTCAGACAGAATTTTAGTAAAAGGTAAGAATTAGGAAGCCTTCTATTCCTGTTTTCTAAATTGGCTTAGTTCAGACTCAGAACACAGCAAATTCAATGACAGATCTAGCCTCCACCTCCAAGAACAGTTGTTGCAACTATTTTTACATTTTTGTAAAGAAATATTAATATGGCCTTCAACTAATAAGAGATATATGTTTAAAATTCAGATTACGTGACTGTGATATAATAGTGCAAGATGAAGATGATGAGTGTGGAAGTATGTTGCATATGGCAATAGTGTGTGAAGAAAAGAGTGTGCAGCATAAAGGTGGAGAGTATAGGGTAATACTGTTTGATGTACATCCTTGGGGTACACTACCTGATACGCAAGTCTTTCAAGGTATCAGAGAATGGGAAACACACTGAGTATACAGGTTTGTATGTACCCCCATGTAACTGGGAAATTTTTTTTATATTCCACTGAGAAAAAACTCCTCTTCCTCATGTACCTTTTGCTACAACCTAAGAAACATTCCCTGGTGTATTTTTCTTTAGCTTTCTGCATGTCACTGACACTATATTTACACTCAGCGGTTAGCTTAAGATGGGCTATACTCTTCTTTTTCAGGATCATTTCAGGAACTTCTCAAAAGTCTGCATTGTATATGTGTTTGAATTTGATAAGTTGTGTTCTGAGAGCATCTTCGTGTTGTCTGTGTTAGCAAGATTGCAATAATATGAGTTGGTCTTATGCTGAAATGTCCAAAATCATACTTTAAACTGGTGTGAAACAAAGCTTATGTTCTGCAGTCTATGCAAAGAATATGATTCTGCTCCCAAGCCTAAAAATATTTCTTTTTTCTGTATCTTGACTGATATTTGGAAGATATCCGGAGAGAAGACTCACTGTTAAAATGATTAGGTAAAAATCTCTCATCCCCTTCTTATGTTTCTTCTGTTTGAAATATTTGTAATATAATTAACAAGTTAAACATATTATTTTATTTTCTTAGGAATTCTGTATCTGAAATATGACAGATATTCACAAATACTAGCCCACAGGAAGGAAACTTTTTGTGGTAAATATGTCCAATTTCCTGACATAAATATTATGGATAGAAAACCACTAGTAAGAGTTTTGTTTAGGAACTCCATTTAGCAAATATTTTCATACCACAGAATTAGGATAGCAGTATTGTTGAGAAAAAAGTTGTAGACAGAAGAAAAACTTAAAATTTAGCAACTATTTAGGAATTATTAATGTAAATGTAAATATGTTATGCATTAAGCTTAACCAAGGACTGAAGAAGTGGTGGATTGAGAAATAGTAAGTGCTTACCAATATGTCATTGTATGTGGCTCATTTCATCAAAAGACACAAATAACCTTGATCTACAAAGTAGTTAATATGTCACTGAAGCACTTTATCTAGCATTCTAAAATAGAGTGGAATGTCTGAATTTCATACAACAGCTTGTATGAAACAGCTTTGGTTGTCCAGCCTTGACTAATTTCTGCATCCTATTCTAATACACACCCATATGAACTGCAGAAAGTTTTTTGATTATGGAATCATAGAATGGTTTGGGTCAGAAAGAACCTTAAAGATCATTTAGTTCCCATCCCCACCTTCCCTGCCATGGACAGGGATGCCACCCACTAGATAAGACTTCTCAAAGATCCATCCAGCCGGCCTTGAACAGTTGCAGGCTTGTTCCCTGGAACACATGAACAAACACATCTACCACTTCTCTGGACAACCTGTTCCAGTAGCACACTCACAGTAAAGAACTTCTTCCTAATATCTAATCTAAACCTGCCCTCTTTCAGGATGAAGCCTTTACCCCTTGCCACATCATCTTTATTGAGAAGATGGTTAAGATAACAAACTAGTTTACTTAAATTCATCTCTTCACTTTACATTAATTTATTGAATACAAATGTGAACAATATAAATTTGCCAGCACCTTGCCACAAAAATATATAATTTATCATTTTTCTCAGGAAACACAATGAACAACAAGTTAATTTGGTACCATGGCCACAGCTTTTGAGAGGATATAATGGCACAGGGATTCTGTTGTTTCCATAATTTATGAAAAATATTTTTTATTCTGGGAACTGTAGTGTCAAACATGTCCACAGATGAAAATGATTAGGAGTTTATATACATGTGGCAAGTTGCTTTCCACAAAACATTAACTTCTGGAACATATGTCGTATTAGAAATTCTGTTACTAAACAGTGCCATACTTCTGATAAATCATTGATCTCTGTGTTATCACAAGTTTTTAACTTTTCTAAATACCTTAGTTTCTTGAATTTAGCAGTTATCTAACTATTAGCAAGTACATTTACACTTCTTCTGAAAAAATATATATTAAGAATTGTATAGGGTCCTGGTTGGATGATTAAAAGTCATTTGCATTGAATGGATAAACAATAATCATTAACTGTGTGACTACTGAGCCCAAACAATAATGTAACATCAGTCCTCAAAAATCATGTTACTTTTTTTCAAAAAATTCAAGAGAACAGATCTAATCCTGTCCTCCTCTATGTCATATGAATTTCCCATCACCCTCCATGCCATTATTCAGGAAAATGAAGCTGCAATTTTGATATCTGCTTTCACTTTGGAATTCTTCAATACTTCACATCCTACATCCATTTTATGTCAAGATTTATTCTCTGTGTAGGTAATCTGCAAGTGAAGGTAAACATGAGAAATATGGTTAAACTACATACCTATTTATCTACTCCTGATCCAAAAACATACCAATTCACTGGAAGAGTAATACTATAATCTCAGAGAGTTTTGCTTTCATTTATTTTTTTCAAAACCCTTCTCTAGTATTGTCATTACAAACCACCTATTGTCACAATCTTTGTATTGATCCTTGTAAACACTGTCTGTTTCTTCCTTCTCTTTAAACTAAAGTATCCTATTCTAACATTCTTATAGACAGTCTTTGCACAGCTAGAAAAAACTGTTCCAGGTTCAGAAATAAAGAGCCAAGAACATTATATTTTGTAATGCTGCACTCCTCCAGATATTATAGCCATCTTTCTTCATTGATTAGCACTAAGTACTGCCTTTCATACCATTTAAAGTACCCCTTCCCCCCCCTCCCCCAAAATAACTCATTAACAAAGTGAAATGACAATATATTTCCCTTGATCCCATTCACAAAGTGACAAGAAGAATTAAGGGTTAAATTGCTAATATAAAAGATGAAATGGAGAGACTGCTCCTAAACACTCTTAAAGAAGGCTTTTATCCTCTGTTTATCCATGGTTTTACAGCAGAGAAGTGTTTTCATTTTGCCATGAAAAAGGAGCAAAATTTTGCCATGTTCTTTACCTGTATTTTACATTTTTGGGAGATGAGTCCTTTTTTGTTTATTTGTGGAAGTGGGGAAATCCGGGATGAAGTTGTTTAGCTGTATATTGGAAAGTTAATGTCAGTTTCCATTAATGAATTTTATTCAAGTAGGAAATTTCATCCAGGCCGTTCAATACACAAAGAGTTTCAAACAGTAATGTGATTGTCTTACTTTGCAATTTTTTCTACTGAAAATAACTTGAAACAACTTCCTTAAAATGAATATTAGCATATGATGCACATTTACATGTGTGCTAAATTATCAAAATCTCAAAGGAATTACAAAGGATAATCTGAAAGATGTTCAATGATGGATTATTTCTGACAGTAGTTAGCAAAAATGTCACAAATCACATTTATAATGGGAACATGCTATGTAATGGAAAAGTTACCCATGGCACTACAATATTAGGTGTCACGGTATGTATCTAATATTGTAAAAGGCTTGAGCAGATTTTGCCACCAGAGTGGTTTAGCCCCCCATCAATATTTTCAACATCATATAATTGAGAATCTTCCAAACAGTCAATTGTATAACTGAAAAAAACCCCACCCAAAAACAATGCAAAGAATCTACAGATCTGGATTATACAGATGAAGTTACAGCAGTTTCATAGCACCTAACATAAAGCATCACTGAAGTGAAAGACTTAATATACATTTGGATTTTGACTGTTTTAAACAATTAGAAGAATTAACATGTTCTATGATACATATCTGGTTTAGTTTTAACCTGACCCATCATTAGGAATAAATAATGTCCAAACATGTGGCTATGACACTAAGTTATGGTTCTACACTTTAGTGTCTGAGGGATGAGAAACTCTCTTCCGTTAGTGAAACAATTGCATATGATCGAGCAAATCCATTTGCTACATTTAACTGCTAGAATGGCAAGAACCTACTGAAGTCATTGGAGATTCTAAGGATGTAGCTAAGTGTATTCTGGCTGCTTTGTTAGCTATCTGAATTTGAAAGAAATTGGAAAGTATATAGTAAATACCCCAAAATGATGCTGATATAACTCTGATAGGAATCTAGATTAACTTGTTTCCTTTCTGCTAGCCAAGAGAAAAGAATTTTTGTATTATATCTTAAATGGAGATTGATGTCTTATCAATTAAATATTATATGCAAGATCTTCACTTTATGTACTTAGTTGTCTAGCTATGAGTCTGTTGTAATTTCAAAGACTTACATCTGTATTAGCATGGAACAGAGCCTAAGATTATAATATACATACTAAGATGGCAAGAGAGGTAAAGGAAATATGCAGTGGACCATATCCATATGTTAGCTATAGGGACTTTTATCAGCACTGCTATGTCACCTTTATACTAATTTCCTTTCTAGATACAGGTGATGTTTTACTGTGTTTCTAAATGAACAAATCTATTTGGTGTATTTCACTGCTAGAATGCCAAGAATCTACTGTTTAAACAAGAATGTATCAATAATACTATTCCATGCCACAGGAGTTATACTTAGAGATTTTCCTAGAAACTACTTATCAGAGAATATAACTAATCTAACTGGAGCGTGAATATTCTAGAGTGTTACATTAGGAATATGAGACTAAGGATGAAAATACACTTAGACATAGGTTTACTAATACACTTTTTATTCCTTTCTTCTCTAATTACCAGTTTGCAGATTCAAATACCCAACTCAAGACCTTCAATAAGAGGCATGCTATTTTATTCTTCATGGTAGAGGGAAAATTGTAGCCGTACTTAAAAGATATATTTTTGGAAACTAATATTTCTGATCCATTATATATATTTGCCAATCCTTTCTTTATTCTTTTGCAAACAAAGATTCTTCAAATCTTTTAAGTAGTGGCACAATTATAATATCCTGTAAAACATTAGTCAGTAAAGGGTGTATTTCTAGAAGAATTAAAGAGACAAAAAAGAAATGACAAAATCTTATGGTTGGATTTTTAAGAGTTTCTTGGTTTTTAAATTGTCAGGTCATACCTGAATATTTCCTATTAACATAGGGTCTGCTGAGATCTCTTCTTGGATATTGAAAACACATTTTTGTATGTATTCTTTCCTTTCTTCAGTCCCATATCACCTCATTCTTGATTAACATTAATCAGTGTATTCAGGCTTAAAAGTAATTCCTTTTGAAATTCTGCATGCTGCTCTTAAGGAAAATATTATGGTTTTTCTTTATGTGTACAAACAATGGTGAAGCAAGATGTCCAATACAGATAAAAATAGTCCCTTAATAATGGTAATACAGAGCACTTATATGAGACTTACTATCTGCAAAGCAATTTACAAACAATAACCAATTAATCTTCTCCAGAGTTAGTTTAATCCATTCATTACCTAATGGATCCCAAATTTTTAATGCAATAGCAAAGTTCTTAACAACTTGTCTGAGGCTACATTTTGCTGCTGAAATTCTACATTTTACTGAGAGGTAGGCTGGCTGAGCAAAAACAGCTTAGTACAATTACTTGGAGCTAGTCTGTGTAAAGATTTACTCTCAGTGATTTCAACCCCTGGAGCAACAGGTGCCTTATCCTGACTGACAATAGCTCTTACCATAACAGCTAAATTAATAACAATGACAGGAAAGAAAAACTCCAAAATGAAACTTAGGGGTACTTCAAGAAAAAAAAATAAAAAAGCATAATTATACTATATTTCTAAAAAATCCTTATAAAATTGTGTCGAGGATGGGTATTCCTTGCAAGTTAGCACCAGAAGATTTTTTAAAAAAACATCCGTTTGAAAGGTATTGCCATGTTAACATGATTCCATGGTATTTTTAGCATCATATTTTGACATCATTCCATGCTATTTTTAACATTATCTGACCTAAACATAAATGTACAGTTTTATGATGAACTTACTCTAAAGTTAACCAAGGGCAAATAGCGTCATAAATGTTAATCTTCACAAACTTTGTGGCCTTTATAGCATATTCTTCAGACCAGCAATTAGTTTCCAACATTGTCTTCTGTACAGAAGTTCAGAATACAGAGTGGTGATTTCACATCCTAACTTTAGCCTTCTGAGTTGGAAGGACTGTTTTTCAATATTTGGTCTTGGAGAAAAATTACTAACTAGTATGACTAACTAGTCAGGATTTAGTTGCATAGAGATACCAAAAGTCCATTGAGATGCCATCTATTCTGTCTGTCTCTCCAAGGCCAAAGGACATGCAGAACATCTGCTGCACCTTCCTACTGCAGCAGATGGGGCCCAGATGCCGTATTTCCTCAGCCTTTAGATTGCATTTCTTATTGTTTAGGGTACTGAGTGCTTTCTATCCTGTGCCTCCTGTCATGTGCACGTGGTGAATCTCTTGCACACCAAAGACAAAGGGGAATGCTTCCTTGGGTGCACAGCTGTGCACAGTCAGGAGACTCTAAGCTTCATATACATTTTCTAAGACCTCAGAAAATGTAGCTGATCCCCTTATTATACACCATTCACAGCTGCAATATGCATTATCTTAATTTTCCTTTTTTAAAATTATTTGTCTCATATTTGTCCAACAACTTTACCTTCCTTCACCTTCTTATCTGTGGAACCTTTTTTTTTTTTCACTGTTATTCATTTTTTGATTTTACAAGTGTAGTTCAATTCATTTTCCAGGTTGGGGAAACATTTTTTATCTCATGATATAATGTCTCCACATACAGCAAGCTCATCTTTTATTCACTTACACAATTCTTTCCTATGGTTCCAACCACCTCAGCCCTCTCACCGATGCATTCTCTCAACGCTGCAAGAAAAAACATCCAACTCTTGTTCTCCTGCGAAGTTATGCCTTTAGCTGTAGCTTTATATAGGAAGTGGGTGATGTATTCCTTAGCTGCATTTCTTAGTTTGTGCTCCTTATGGTTTGAATTCAGCCTTGGCATCTCAGAATATTCAACATTCTTTGTCCAGATCAACAAGCCATTTAAAACTGAGCACCTAGCAGCTGAAAGGTCATGTCTCATTGTATGCAGTAGTTTAGAACTGTGAGAAAAGAAAAAATTCTCTGAAGTTGTGTTCCACACTTCTATTAACCTGGGTCCCTCAATAAAAAAAATCTAAGTTCTCATAGCTGGTTGTCATGAATAAATTGTCTGACTTCCAAAGGACATAATCTAAAATGCAAATCCAATTCACTGTATATTCTAGGGAAGAAAAACTCTGAAGAGTTATTTGAGTGTCACTAAGGATCTTGTTATCAGAAGAAGGGAATATATTGTGCTAATTTTCACTATTAACAGTAACAAAGTAAATATTAAAAAAAAAAAAAACACCATGAAACCCCTATACACCTTATGGACTTTCCATTGGATCTGCCACCTACTTTGTTGACTGTTAACTTCACATCAAATTGCATTAGCCAAATGCATCTTCTTGCAATCTATTCAAAGTTTTTTCCTATGTTATTTTGATAAGAGTTTCTAACAAACTTACTATCAGATGCTTTTACTCAGAAAATTTTTAAAATCAAAAAATAGTAAAAATTTGTTTGAATTTGATATTTTACTTTTGCTGAGGACCAAATTTCATACTCATTTAGTTTTGTATATGCATTTTAAAATAAAATCCCATTGAGAAGATGCAGTATAATACCATTAATACAATAACATAATTAGTCCTGGTAGCAGGGATAACGCCCATGAACCCATCCCTCAAAACTTCATGGCTCACTCACATAACAAATATTTCTG
The DNA here is from genome assembly GCA_013396655.1 of Campylorhamphus procurvoides. Lineage (NCBI taxonomy): Eukaryota > Metazoa > Chordata > Aves > Passeriformes > Dendrocolaptidae > Campylorhamphus > Campylorhamphus procurvoides. The sequence continues at coordinate 262,623 of WBMV01005154.1, forward strand.
AGTAGTTAATTTTATAGCCTTGAGTAAGCAATTCATCCATGCTGAATTTAATTTAGGTACATCCTTTGAAGTTCTAACAGAAATTATATCTTTAAAAAAATTAAGAAGTGTTCTGTTAAGTATGCAGTTCAGTCCTGTCTCAGTATAGTCGCCCACCTCTATTTTCAGTTATTGTTGCATTGTATTCCTACTCTCCCTATAACATGTCTCTCACTTTCCTTTGGTACATGCATAGATTTTCTCAGACTCACTGTTAGAGTACTAGAGAATATCAGTGTATTGTATACATTCTAAGATGTATAGAAATAACTCTGAAAGGTATATCATTTACTACAGGATGATAGGCATTGAATAGATTTGCAAAGCCAGCTGCCATAGGTCATATTCCTTATGGAACATCACACAGGTTGTCTAGGAGGCACCAAAAGTGGAGTTCAATTCACTTATCCACTCTAAGACAACTTGCAGCCCTCTGAAATATTCCAGATACTGAAGACATGCATGTAAGATGGCAGTAAAAATACAAAACTCACAGGGAATCTATGTCCTTCAGGGAGTGACCGGAATCCAGGAGAAATAGGTTAAGGTCCCAAAAGACACCCAATTCTAGATGCCTGTGTTTGGTTACTGAATTGGGCTTAGATCTTCATTAAAAATATTTTCATATTCAGTCTCAAGCCATTTTCCATGTTGCCGTAGGGTTTTCATAAATTTGTAGATTTTTATACTTCTAGGTATACTTCTCACATATAGCATAGCTAACAACCTCTGACCCTGTGTTAGCTGTCTTAAGGGTCAGATAATAGCTGGAGCACTGCACAAGGAAAACATGTACCAGAGCTAAGGCAACTAGATACCATGTTAGTCAAAACAAGAAAGCAAAGCCCAGCAACCTTGGAGAAGCTCCAATAAGGCAAAGGGGTCTTAAGACCTCCTACTCAATTCTAAGAGAAGCCTGCCATGAGGTGGAACCAAGGGAAGTTCTGGGCATGGACAAATCTTAGATTGGATGGGACCTTTAGATGTGATAATTGAGTATAGTTACAAAATTAGCATGCTGTCACGTAGATGGGAGCTTTTCTGCTTTCTCCAGCTCTCCTACACATTATTGATATTTTCTCTCTCACACACACACNTTCAGATTAATTTACTCTGCATGTTTTGAAGCGGTGGTGCCTGGAAAAGAGCTCACATGGTATTCCTGAGGCCATGAGTTCATCCTAGCACCGGTCTTTTCTATCTGTTACTTATCAACACGTGTTGTACTCTTTTATACTTTTATACTTTATATACTCTTCTATACTCCTTTATATTCTGTACCCCAAAACACTATAAGTAAAAGAACTCTTCTCTGCTTTACCCATATAAAGTTGTCTTGGAAAGGGTTTTTCCCCCTTCCTTAAGGCAACACCATCTTTAGCATTTACTTTCATGAGCTAGTACAGAGATATAGATCCCTCCTCTGCTGCAGATAAAGTTCTACATGAACTAACTACAGACTGGTTTTATTTAGAGATAAATAAAGCTATCTAGCCCAAGGACAGGTTTTTTTTCTTTTTCCATATATTCTGGTGATATATATCACAGAGGTGGTGTATAATCTGATTTACAAGACCTTCAGGTTGTAGACAAGAAATGTGTTTCTTAATTTCTAAGACTACTTAGCTGCTTATAGTTTTACACACTCAAACCCTCTTCTTTGGCCAACAAAATAAGCTTGATCAGGCCAATATTATGGCCCCCCTTGTTCACTCTAAGATGCTGTTAGGTCTTTTAATTATTGTGTTACTTGTGGTTCCTGCTTTGTCATCTGCTGTGTTCATCTACCGTCATTTATACCCTGGAGGGCTTATTGATTTATGTACTCTTATAATTAGAATATAGTTTACAGTCCACAGGTTAACCTTTACTCTTTATATAGTCTGTATGAACAAAATTAGAAACTGGGCTGGCTGTGTATGGTTCTGGCTATTATTCAACCTGATGACAATTTATAAATGTTTTTGTCTTTATATTCTATTTCATTATTTTTAGGCCTAAAAATACTTAAACTCCTTATTTTTATCTGTTCCCTCCCCTTCCTTTCTCTTCCTTTCCCCTCCCCTCTGTACCTTTTTCTTTATTCTAGAGAGTATTGTCACTTGCTTTTGCCATTTCATTGAACCTAATATTTTCTCTTTGTTTCTAAACCTTCATGTCAAATTTCTAATTAAATGACACAAATCATTCATACAGGTTTCAGACTACTGGAGTTTCTCAGGCAATGTCTCATAGGACAGAGGATAATTTTAAAAGAAAACATGAGGAACTGTAATTAAGCCACAGCACACGAGTTAGAAAGCTGGCCTTGTATAATGAAGGGGTGCCTTCACACCTTCACAAACACAAGAGCAACTTGTAAGATTCCTCCAATATATTCCCAGAGATACAAGTTAATTTGTTTTGTCATCATCTATAAGACAACGTATGTGAATATTACCAGAATAATATGTTAGGCAACTTTCCCAAAACAGAACACCTTCTGTCGTGTTGATGGCATATTTTGCAAAGCTCAACTACTGCATTTTGACAAGCTCTTACTTAAAAGAAAGTTCATGTTACCAGGGGCATTCTTCAACTAGTTTTACTTTCAGGTTCCCAGTAGTGTTCTCTCATTTTACAGCTTCTCAAATATAAACATATTATCCAGTTTCTTGTTGATGTGAGTTTGACTTGAAGCTTAAGATACATTTTCACCTGGAAGTTTAATAGATTTTCAAGTCTCTAAAAATATTTCTGACACTTACATGCAATGGATGAGAATGGCTTTAATGACACTTGTAGGAATTTCTAACTTGGGATTCCACAGAGCTCAGTCTCTCAAAAAATAAAGAGTTTTCAAAAGCGGAAAAAAATCCCAGCAGTTTGAGTCATTCAGGAGCCTTATCAAGATAATATTAATGGAGAATTTTCTGAGAGCATTTCATGATGATGCCACTTGTGTTCATTTAATGTCTTTGCTAAGTAGGAGGAAAAGAAGACGTTTTCTTGCTTTATTTGCATGAGTTTAATTCTTTAAGGAGGCTGGTAAACACTTCTATCAAGACAACAGAAATATTTCATAGTTTGTCAAAATTATACAGATTCAACTTCAAAAAGGTCAAGTTTTTTTAAAAGTTGAATTGAAAAAAAAAAGGATAACGTGGCTCCTTTGATATGAAGTGTTCTCAAATAAAAAGCTCTTCCTTTTGGTTGAAAACACCCTTTAAAGTACCTCAATATTTGGGGGTTTTCTTGTTTCTTTGCACATTAATATTTTCAAGATTTTCTTTTCATGTTGCTGTATCTAGTCAGCTATTGAGGCCAAAACTGTCTTCCTATTTAAGTTAAAGACAGAATCTATTTGCCAATTTGGAAAAGAGATATGTTAGATCTCAGAATCTCAGATCCATTTAACTGGATCTTTTCCAGTAAAGACACATTCAAATTGTACTATGAAATTAGCTCCATCCTCTAAAATGCTTTAATATTGTAGTAATTATGCCTATCTGAATAAAATACATAAAGTAAGTGAACCAGGCAACCACTGTGCCCCTAAATTTGTGTTTTGACTGTGTAACAACCCTGGTTGAGAGATGAATCTCACAGTTGTGGAAGAGATTGCATACACTGAGAGAATAACACAGCATGTGAGCTAAAGGTAGAGCATGATAAGATTAGTTGTGTTTACCAATGTGACACTCTATTTTAAGGAAACACCTAGATTAAGAAATGCAATTTCTTTGGGTTTATGTAATTCTTGACAGAATATGACTGTCCTACCTGAAATATGTAATTGGTTTTGTTACTTTTTCTTTTGTGCTTGATATAATTTCCAGGCAAAAGAGGAATAGGACTAAAACACAGGATTTTTACACTTGGAGACATCTTTTTTCAGTTCTTAACAGTGTAAAAAGAAAATGTGTAGCACACATAAAAATAATGGACACCTATATGCTTTAACTCATATAATTTACTCCAGCATTTACAATGCTTTACATGTATTTGTATCTCTGCATGTAGTATACAACTGTATGTGCATCAATGTAGTAAGTGTATATATTTTAGTCATATACAGGAAAATCAGCAAACTATGATCTCTTACGGAAATGCAGGGATTGAAAACCATGCTCTTACTGGTAGTCACTGCTTCACAAACAAAAATAAAGATGTAGAAGGTAAATTTAGTAATTTCATATAACAATATTATAACAAGTTATCACATTTCACATATCTTCTACTGCAAATGGAATAGATTATTGAAAGCTGATAATCAGAATTATAATACTTTCAGAAGAAGCTGTTCTACCAGCTATCACAGCATCTTCTGGAATTTTGTTGTGTGGATAAAAAACTGCATGGCCTAAGGTTGTGGGGATTTCAAAATTATGTGCATTGCACTGTATTTAGAAAAAAAAATGTAATATAAAATACCTGTTTATATGTATATTACAAATCTGAAATGTATGTTATTAATTCTCAGCCCTGTTGCCACTAGGAACTGTCACTTACACCTATTTAAAACTGAAGTACACAATTATTAACAGAAATAGTCTGCAGTCACAATGCAACTCAAAACTGATTTGTGTGCAAAGAGAGCTGTTTTTTCTCAAAAGTGCATTCTTAAATAAGAGAGAGTTGGAAATAAAAGGCAAACTGCACCTTGAAGTGAAAGAACAGGAGCAGATGTCCTTTAGCTGTGTGTTTTATTGATTTATAAACACTCAGTCAGGCTACCTCATCTCTGCAGAGTAATTTAGATATGGGAAAATATCTGTGAAATATATTGATTGCATTATTGATTGAAAAGCCAATTGCTGTTGCACTCCTGTTTTACCATTTAAGTCCTGACACATTTTGACATATGAGCCAGCTGCGACTACTGCCTCGATACTGCAATGAGATAATGTGAAAGCTGTCATAACCACTTCTGTGTCAGCCACAAGAATTTACAGTGTACTAGTGCTGCTATTTAGCTTGTTCCTTAACCACCTGAATAATTAAGGTTTGTTAAAGCTTCTGCTGCTGCACATTTGGTTTATATATGTGCTGGTTTTATGTTTTCTTTCACACTGGATTGATACATCATGAACAAAAGAAATGTAGAAACCAGCCTGTTATTATTCAAAGCTTATACACGTGGGGATGATTGTTTCTGCTCAAATATTTCTCTCCACTCCATGAGGAATTTGGATTTTAGAACATTTCGCAGGGGAATTCTCACTTGTTTCCAGATCAGTTTACACTCCACAGCAATAAATCAAGGGAGGACAGGAAAAAATCCTCTACAGCCTATTAACAATTCTGTCATTTATTTTGAAATCTGAAACTGTGGAAAGTACAATGAAAGCAAAAACATACAACAACTTATTTAGTATTTTTCATATTTAAAAAGTGCTTTTATATTTACTTATCCATTTGTGGCTCAAATTTAAATGGATAAACATACCAAAAAGATTTTTTGATCCTGATACAATATCAAAACCTCCTCATAAAATGACCCTTGAAAAACAAAAGAAAATTTTCCTTTACCAGCTTCACATTTTAACATGGCATGAACTATGCAGTTTTGTCACCTTCTTTCCTACTCTTATTTGTGAAATAAGAAGGCATTTTCGTAGTAGCTTTAACTCATTTCTCTTACTATAAATAATATAGACTTATATTTTTTTCCTAAGGTGACTGATTATATAGTTAGAATCATAGAATCATAGAATATCCTGAGTTGGAAGGCACCCATCAGAATCACCAAAGTCCAGCTCCAATTAATTCATGTTATCTCTTGTTCATTTTAGCTGTTTATTTTGTGATCTTCTGACCTGATCCAGAACTTCAAGTATTATCTCTGTGGTATTTCTCCTGTGCCCTGACAGAATGGCATTGATTTAGACATGTTCTGCATATGTTCTAGGTTGTACCTGGATAAATCTGACAAAAGGACTGGATTCTTGCTTGTGTATTTTTCAGCATGAGAATTTTATTTCTCCCCAGGGAACCAGATGAGCTCTGAGCATTCGCTATACCTCCTATGTGGAGAGACTCCTTGTGAGAGACTGCAATGATAATGGTTAATGACTCAAACTCTCAGCCATTTGAAAAAGCAACAGGGTCCTTTGCTGAAGATGTGCAAGGTAAGAACCCAGGTGCAGAGGGAGTACACAGCCAACCTTTGTTTGGCAACAAACTGAGGTTTGAGACATATAAGAGAAGAGGCTGATAAGAAGCAGACCATGCTAGATGGGATAATGCTTTTTATCATGCCAATGTCCTCCTTTACACAAGTAGATCAGGAGTAAAACTGCCCTTCCACTCTTGGGAAGTAAGTAGACATTCATATATAGGCCTGAAGGTATTTGTCCCTTCTGATGGGGCAAAACTGGCTCAACTACACTGATGTGAAAGGCATCTGTCATGTCTCAGAAGGTGTAATAATCCACAAAAGACTCCCGAAGTGCCCTCAGACTCATATATGTGTGTGTGTTTGTGTGTGTCTCTCTCTAAATATATATATTTACACTGGTCATTCAGTGTTGTTTCACTCTTCGAGGCACTTCAAGGGGTCTATTAACAAGAACCTCAGTAACTCCTGCCTCCAGGGAGAGGTGGTAACACTCCTTCACTCCTCTTTCTGTGTAAAGTGCATATTTTGGTATCTGAAAATGAAGTATGACCGAATCTGTTACTCCATAATTTATATTCTGCAAATAAAATGTGAAAAGAACACTACATTTACTTATTTCATTTGAATAATGAAATAAAAATTATTTACAGTACCAGACTTGTATTGATTAGTTAGCAAGTGGAAATAGCATGTGAGTCTGTGAAACAAATTTCTTCTGCTTTCATTTGGATTTATTCTTGATCATTGGATTATGTGATGGCTGGCAATAACACGGAAAAATTACTTTTAAAATTTACATGAATTTAAACAATAACCAGAAGTGGTATTTGGACTTCTTCTTGGATGAAATACTGATAATTATCAGTTTGAAACAAAACAGAATTACAGCATGCACTAGCAACACGTAGATTTTTCAGTTGTTTCAATCTGACTTTATAATTTAAAATGCAGTTCCAGCTCAGAATTATATTTGGAAAAAAAACAAACAAACAAACAACTATAGAATATATTGGGTTTGTCTTCCTTTGTTTTTCATTGGTAAGTAAGCAGTAACTCCATATAAAACAAGAGTTATGAATGTTCTCTACTAAATTCGCTGTTCCCCCTTCCTCCTCTTTTCCTTAAAATTTTATTGCTGAGCATGATGCTATATGGTATGGAATATCCCTTTGGTCACTTGAGGTTCACTGTCACAGTTGTGTCTCCTCCACACTTTGAGTCAATGTTGAGGAGAGACAACACCTTAATTATGTGCAAGGTCTGTTCGGCAATAGCCAAAATATTAGTGTAATCAGTAGTTTTGATTACACAAAGTACAGCACCATCCTGGCTGCCATGAAGAAAGTCAACCCCAGTCAGACACTGTACATCCAATAATGTTCTTTTTCATGTGCCAGCTGAAAAGACATACTAGGATTTCTTTTCCAGTGCAATAATGGAAAGGGAAGAAAGTACAACATCTACAAGATGAATTTCTGAGATCAGAGTAGTTTAGTTGTCAAATATAACAAAGGAAGCCTTGGAAGAAGTTTTACTGGAATCAATTGTAACATGATGAAGCCATGAGGGCTGCAGGACTGCTTGAAGGCAAACAGATACTGAGATCCCAAATGCTGCCAGGTTAGGGAAAGGGAAAAGTCATTGTAAAATATATTAGCAGATACGGAACAGAAAAGGGAATACTGTGCTTCTTTGCAGTTTTCTGTTCAAAAGACTATTCTGAGTATTCTAGCGCTTCAAGCAGCACTAGTCCTTCCTTCCCACTGTTAATGTGGGAATTTCTTCATGGCAGGCACCTCCAGAAAGCAAATCAGACCTTATGTGGACCAAGCCTTCTTTCTGGAGATGTTTGTCCAATTTCCACTTGTCCTTTTAACAAAATAAACGGTCTAGTATAGTTCTGTTCCTATATTAGGTTCCTAATTTAGGTGGACACACATGTGCACAACTGCTAGATCCTCTTGTCATTGAGAATTGGATGTAGAACACTGAAAATAAGAAAACTCTCTTGACAAGCTGAATTCATGTATGAACAAGGAGTCAATTGTACTTCAGAGGTGTACTTCTAAGGCACACAACCTCTTGGGATGACACAGCCTACACACTATTTCTTGCTCAAGGCTGTGCCTAGAGGCACAATCAAGTCCTGAGGGACAGAGTATAATCTAAATTACAACAATCATATTGCGGTCTGATTCCCAAGACCTTTACACCAGCTTTACAGCTTTCAATGGATTAGAATAGGACGAAAATATCAGGCTCCAAGATAAAAATATTTTATTACGGTAACAACAAAGATATATTACTTTTTGCCACTACAGAATTACTGGTGAGTGATAATGGATGTATGCCATTACTTAATTTTTTTTATTTTTTTTTTAAGCATGGTATGCTTTACAAAATGCCTATTCTTTCAGGCAAGAAAATCTTCATTCTCCTTCCAGGTGAGCTAAACTGGCGAGCACCGAATGTCTAGGCCTATACTAATTCATCACTCTGCAGCAAATAATATAGGGTACCAAGATAATCATGAATATGCATGCAGAAATAACATAGGCAGATAATATCCATTTTTTTTTCAGGGATCTTAAAGAATAGCAGTGTAGGATGAAATACTACTTCCTACATGTCTTTTGGTGCTTGTACACAGTCTAACACAGTTGTACATGCTTGTACAAATACAAGACCACCCTGAAGGTATACTATGGCAATTTATTTCTGATAAAGAAAAAGCTTTTCTTATAAGCAGACATAAAAAGGTGAGCATTCTTACTTTTCACAGCTTAAATTGCACATGTATCTCTTGCTCTGGTCTTTTTTTTTTTTTTTCAAATACATAGCAGTTCCTTTGTCTTAGCACAATACAAAGAGGGAGAAAGCACAGTGATATCCTTCACCAAAGAATAACCATGTTGTTTGAAATAGCTGGAAGAGATGGAAGACCACGGACAGGAAGATAATTTGTTGCAAAAGTTGCTGTCTCTAAATTTCTTCCTCTCATGTTGAAGTTAGAAAACATCCATTCTTTATAAATGACTCTCAAAAGTTGTTACAATAGAACCACAACTATAGGGACTGAAATAGAAAAGTGATAAACACCCTCATCTGTTTAAAATCAGATTGATCATCAATCTGATTGATTGATCAATCAGAATCAATCAGATTAATTAGAATACTCTAAGTTAATACATGAAAATCACATTTACTATTTGATCTTTCTGGTGTAAACATTTTATTTTCTCCTATAAATGAAGCATCAAATTCCTTCAGTGTTAATGTTAAATAAAAACTAATTTAATTATAGGAGGTGATAAACTGCTAGTGGTTTTGAGGGAAGAGATTATTTTATTTCATTTTACATTCTGGAAGTAATTATTTCACACAATCATTTCATAAATTTTAGAATACTTGCTGATTGTTCACCTATATGTATATCATTCTCATTATGCTATTTTTCTGATCATACTTAAATAGTTGGAGAGGTTTTAATTTACCTGCACTGAACCTTGAAGCTGAAGTCACTCTGAGCTTTGTACTCTGACTTTATTAAGAAATTGAAGTTTTTAAAAGCTGCGTACATTAGATCCTTTATTTGGGAGTGTTATTACCTGACAAAAATTAAATAAACCAAAGATAACACAGAAGTATAAAGCTATGTTTTCTACAGAGGGCATGTTTTTGTTTTCTTTCAGAACTTCTGAACTCAGCTAAGTAACAACTGAAGAGTACTTTCTTTGAATGTTTGTCTGAGTTTAAATATGCATTAACTTTGACTGTCTTGATGGCTATTTAGTCTCCTCCTTTGAAGATCTTACTGTATTCCTCTGAATAGACATGGAGTCCTAAATTTGCACTTCATTATTTTTACAGAATATGGTAAATATTAAGATCACTTGATCACCATTCTCACGAGATTAATGAATGAAGAGAACTTAAAAAAATACTCCAATGGGAGAAATTTGAGCTGGGTACATGGGTTTTAAAAGTAAATGTTTTAAAAAGAGAACCACTGGAACACTTTCAAACAGGTTACAATATATTCATCACTAGTGTTCTTTAAAATAAAGATGTGTATTTGGGGAAAGGAGAGGGTGTGTGAGTGTGTGTGTCTTGGTTCATTTTTCAAAAAGACAGGTTCTAGCTCAGCAACTGCCTTAAGAGATTGAGTCAACAATCGCCTGTGGAAATTCATTATCTGAATTAGGCAGAAGGCTAGTCTAGTGGCCGGGAGAAGTTGAAGTTCTTTGACAAAGTAATTATTTACATCCAATACATGTCACTAACTTTCTACTTGACCACACTTTAGTAAATTATAGCAATGTCCAACAATTTTCCTGAAAGCCAAAAGATGTAAATTTTATAAATATTTGTCTAGATCAGATACCTTCAACTCACAATGAAGGGTCATCTTTATTTGAAAGTGCATGATGTATAGAAATGATTACACTGATACACCTATTTTGTTTATATGAATGATGTAATATCTCCCATTATCCATTAAATACTGAAAAGCCTTATAATTTCTTCTGTAAAGCCCAATGCAACTCCACTTTACACTCTTTAAATGGTAAGCATATGTGCTTATTGAGAAAAAGTGTTTTCAAGCTCAAAATATAATGTTTAGTAAAGCAATGTAATATATTTTAAAAACTTTTTTTTCAAATATGAAGCATTATTTTTAGATTTTATATTATTGGTTTTCACTCAAATAGCTGATTAACAATGGTTTATCTGTCACCCTATATTTGCTTCTAGCCAAATGAGTAACTAAGTAGGCAAGGAATCTTATTCAGTAGTGGTGTTGTTTCACCACAAATCCCCTGAGAATGGCAAGATCCTTTGAGTGACATACCCAAAAGGTACACCCAAGGGCCTGGGAGGTAGTAAGAAACAAGTGATATGATGGTGCTCATGTAGTAGGGATGCAAGTATCTAAATAAAATTAAAGGTTAAATAACCACGGTCATAAGGAACTACTTCAATGCAGAAAAGGTGGAGATAGAATTTTAATAAACACTACAAAGTCCATATCGCTTTTTTAATTTTTTTTCCCAGCAATTACATTTCTGTTGCAGTTACATGTAGGTTCCAGAGGTTGTAAGTGAACCTTGAAAATGGCATTGATGTAACTACTGAGTTTAAGTTATGTATTCTTCTGTGTTCAGAATGGAAACACGGTTCCATATTAAGGGAATCACATGCAAATACAAAAAGAAAAATATCTATGTGCTTCTTTCACCCTTTGAGAAGGGACGATTTGAGAACAGAATATGTCAGTGATCAAATGAAAGCCACCAATGCAATGTCAAGTTTTAATTTGTGTATCATGTAATGGTGTCTGCTTGCACATATACCACACATGGTTTAGTTATTGTGATAAACTATAATGGACAATTTTGTTGATATGAGATTATTGATATGTACTTACCTGAATATCCAGAGGCCAGTTAAAACGCAGAGTACTAAAATATCTTTTAAGCTGACTGCAATCTATTCTGAACCCTGTAAAAGTTTGCTAAAGCTTTCTTAAAAATTGTTAAATGTTATACTAATTAAAGCTTTACCTGTGGTACCCGGTTTTACTAATTTGAGTTGTTAAATCTTAAATCATAATGGTATGTGTGTTACATAAGCTATAAGTTCTGAATTGTAATAGTGGGAAACTCTAAAGGGAATAGTGCAGCAGGGAGAAAGCCATGACTCACTGTGACTCAGCACTTTTGAACCGCCAAAAGAAGGCAGAAGAATCAACCCCCTGGTAATAGGACGAAGCTCGAGGTGGGAACAGAGTGGGCTGCAGTTGGAGGATTCAAATGAAAGTCCTATGGAGTTGATATAAATATGTATTATTGAAAAACATTTAGGGCTTATTTACATTTTGATTTACAGAGTCATGAACAAGTGAATACATGTCCATACGAATGTAATCACAGTATTTATATCATAATATCCTTCTCTGTATGCCTAAACTGAGCAAATGGTTTCTATGTTATATTAGGAACAATACTACAAAAATTGCAAGGAACAATTTTCTTGAAGTCTTTCCAACTGAGTTTTATTCTCCTGTGACAGTCATTGTAAGAAAATGGCCTTTCTTGGCTTGCCTTGCACTTACAGAATCTAATATATTAATGATGGATGGATGAAAATTTTAAGAGGTTCTGTGTTTGTCAAAAATTAATTAGAAATAGCACAAGTATAACCAAAATACACAAAACCCCTGAACTAGTTATGGAATAGATGCAGCACTCAAAAGTAAAAATTATAAAGTCTTTTATAACTGAAAAATTTCATTTGAAAGGAGGATTAATGTCTTGTTTCACCAAGATCCTAATACGGAACTAAAATGAGAATAACCAAAGTCTCTTGGGTTTATGTGTTTTACCTACATTTTATGCCTGAAACAACCCTTTCTAGCAGTAGATTCATAGGACTCCTTTTACCCTTCCTTTTTTTTTTTTTTTTTGTCATGGAATTGATTTCAAATCAAGATGTTCTCTTCTGCTTATTTCTCTGTGGTCCTTCTTATATCATTGCTCTTTTTTTTTTTTCCCAGGTGTTTTTCTTCTTGCTTCAAGATTGTGTATCCTTCAAATCTCAACTAAATTTGAATGACAATATTGTTAAGCACAATGACTATAATAAACAGAATCACAGAATATGGTGTGTTGGAAAAGACCCATCAGGATCATCGATTCCAAACCTTAGCCATGCACAGGACCATCTCCAAGAGCCACACTGTGTGCCTGACAGTATCATCCAAACTCTTCTTGAACTCTGTCAGGCTTGGTGCTGTGATCTTTCCATGGCACTGCTTTCCAGCTTCTCATTCCCCACTCTGTACGTACATCCAGGATTGCCCCATTCCAGATGCAGAGTCCGGCACTTCCTCTTGTTGAACTCCATATGGTTGGTGATTGCCCAGTCCTCTGAACTGTCAAGGCCTCCCTGCCTTTAAGGGAGTCAACAACTCCTCCCAGTTTTGTGTCATCTTCAAACTTTCTTAGCATCCCTTCCAGTATTGCATCCAAGTCATTTATGAAGATGTTGAAGTGCACCCAGCCTAAGAAATTCCAGCCCTGTGGAATTTCACTAATGACAGATCACTGGTCTGATGTTACCCCATTCACTGTTACCCTCCGTACTTGACCCGTGAGTCAATTGCTCACCCACCACAGGATGTGTTTATCCAGCTGTGTGATGGACATTTTGTCCTGTGAGAGACAGTATTGAACCCTTTACTGAAATCCAAAAAGATTACATGAACTTGTTTCCCTTGATCAACTAGGTGGGCTACCTTGTCATAAAAGGAAATCAGGTTTGATAAGCAGGACTTTCCTCTCATGAATTTGTGCTGGCTGTGACCAGTGACTGTGTTGTCTTTCAGGTGTTTTTCAGTACCTCCTAGAATAATCTTCTTCATGACTTTACCAGGCACTGGGGTGAGACCAACAGGGCTATGGTTTCCGGGGTCCTGCTTCTTGCCCTTCTTGAAAATCAAGACAACATTAGCCAGCTTCCAGTCACCTGGAATTCCTGAGATGTCTCCGAATTCCCAAGACCACTCCAAAGGCATCAAGAGAGATTGTGCAATGACATCAGACAGCTCTTTGAGGATCATTGGATGAAACCCTTCAGGGCCCATAGATTTGTAGGGATCCAGCTGGAGCCACAGATCCCACACAATTTCAGGGAGTTGAACATTCTTGCAGTCACGGTCCTCCAGCTCAGGGCACCAAGACCCCCTTGGTCTGTCATCCATGTTGAATGAAGTTTCCTTCATGCTGTACCAGCACTTCAGAAGAAGATTTCTTTTCCATTATTTCAAATATCTTCATTCTCCTCCCTCAAAACATATTTTTTCTTTTTTTGGCAAGATTTCAATTGCAAAGATTCCCTGTGAGATCTAAATTAGTTCTCTCATATTTATTCTTAATGAACCCTCGAGCAGAAAATATCATCAAGTTATCCTTGTTTCAGTGACTACACTCCCTTTTCCATTGTTGAGCTTACTAATGTCTGCTTATTTATTCATTTTGTATTTTGCATATGTATTACAGAGGAAAAAATTTACATAAATTAGTCATCTCAATGCATGCAAATTACATAGCAAGGCTACTCACATATAGATATAAGTCTGTTCAGAAGTAGGATGATATAAAATTTGTCCATACAGAAAGCTTTGTTCTACAGGAAATTGCATAAATTCACAGTACACAGTGTATTCAGCAGTAACTATCATAATAACACTTTTAATTATGCAAATTAAATAATTCTCTCCCTTAAAGTCATCCATAGTTCATGGTGGGTATATCCAAAAAAGCAGGAAGTGTGGAGTTCCCAGTTTCCTGCAAATTCATGTCTTCATTTATGACAAACTAACCTCCTTTTGTGAAGAAGCCTTTAGAAAATTTTTGCATCAGATGGTACCATGCAAATTTAGAGCTCTACATAAATGTGAAAGAACAAACAATGAAAAGGGAGTCCAAACTATTTCAGGATTCAACACTGACCTGTACAAAGTCGAAAATTAACGGTGAAGAATCTGACTTGAATCAGTTTTTGTGGCGATATTATGAAGAAGCAACTATAATAACTTCGGACAAAGAGAGTATAAATGTTTTAACTTAATCTTTTCATTTGAAAACACATTTCTCAAACTGCAGTATGACTTGAAAGTGAAGCAGACTTGACCGACTTCCACATAAGATCATTTTTTTACTGACGATGACAGGTAATTTAACTAGGGAATTCAATATATCCTAAAGGCCATTAATTGTTGAACATTGCACACAGCCATTATGAGCTGTGCAAAAGTAACTGTTAGCGGTAATTATTAAAGAAATTTATTTGCCTAAGTGGAAATGGGGGAAGTTGTGTATTTAAGTACACAGATATTTTATTAAAGACATGGGTGAATGTGTTTTGTATTTTCAAATCCATTTTCCTCCCTGTTTTTGGCTTTTATTTTTCATTTCAAAAAATAGTATGACTGACCTTTAGGGCTATTTTTAAGGTGATCTTTGCTCAGCTTATGAGGTACACTTCATAAACTTCACATAAACATTATGTAAGGATGCTTAATGAAGAAGGAGGGAATATAAGGAAGAATAATATGCACTTTAATAAATCATGCATCCTTGTGCTATTTAAATGTTTCTTCAAGGTTGATTGAAACTTTAACCTCAGTCTCAATAAAGAAGAAAAAGCTTCAAATTTGCCAGACCTTGAATTTTTACAACAGTACGTTGAATTATGCAGTGATCAGTCAATTATTCATCTCTCCCAGATCGAGATGGCTGTGCTTTGAAAAGCATGCAAAAATGGGTCTTCGGAATGTGATGCTGTGTCAACACATTTCACTCAGGATTGCTTACAAGACAAATTTTTGTTTCAACATTGATTCTAGTTTTCTTGATGTTTGCTTCTAATAAGGTACCTGTTACAAATCAATTTCAGTTTGCATGCTTTAGTTTCTGATTCAGGACGATACATGCTGAAATGACATTACTCTGTTTTCCATAGATTTCTACAACTATTTCAGAATAGACAAGTGTGTACTGAGGGAATCTAAGCACAGACCCCTTTTGAACAGGGTTGTTTACAGCTGGTTAAAAGCACAAGTTTTCAAGAACTGACAAAATTGGTGGCCTTCTAACACAGCATTACAGTATTGTGGATAGGAAAAAGCAATTGATGTCATCTACCTGGACTTGTGAAAAGCATTTGACATTGTACTACACAACATCCTTACCTCTAAATTGAAGAGACATGGATTTGACAGATCAACCACTCAGTGGATGAGGAGTTGCCTGAACGGTCACACTCAAAGAGTTGTAGTCAACAGCTTAACATCCAAGTGGAGACCAGTGACAAGTGGTATTCCAGTGATGGGACCAGCACTGTATAATATCTCTGTCAGCATCACTGACAGTAGGATCAAGTGCATCCTCAGCAAGTTTGCCAATGACACTAAACTGTGTGATGCTGTCAACACTCTGGAGGGCAGAGAGGTCAGCCTGCATAGCAAAATTCATCAGGTGCAAGATCTTGCACCTGGATCAGAGCAATCCCAAGCACAAATACATCCTGGACAGAGAACAGATTGAGAACAGCCCTGATGAGAAGCTCAACAAGGGCCAGCAATGTGAGCTCACAGCCCGGGAAGCCAACAGTATCCTGGGCTGCATCAAAAGAACTATGATCAGCAGGTTGGGGAGGATGATTCTTACCCACTACACTGCTCTTGTGAGACCCCAACTTGAGTACCACATCCAGCTCCAGGGACTCCAACATTATGTGAGAGGACATGGATGAGTTGGTGCAAGTCCAAATAGGGCCAAGAGAATGAAGAGTGTCAGAGGGATGGAGAATCTCTCCTATGAGGAAAGGCTGACAGTTTGTTACTCAGCCCGAAGAAATGAAGGGCCCAGGGACACGTTCTAGAAGACTTTCAGTACCTAAAGGTGGCCTACAAGAAGGCTGGAGAGGGACTTTTTACAAGGGCTTCTAGTGATAGAACATGGGGATTGGCTTTAAACGGAAAGGGGGTAGGTTTAGATTAGATTAGATTAGATATTAGAAAGAAATTCCTTACCATGATGGGAGAGACACACTGGAACAGGTTGCCAAGAGAAGCTGTGGACACCTCATCCCTGGAAGTGTTCAAGGGCACGTTGGATAGGGCTTTGAGCAACCTCATATAGTGGAAGGTGTTCCTGCTGATGACACGGGGAACTAGATTATCTTTAAGATCCCTCCCAACCCAAAACATTGTATGGTTTTATTATTCTAGGATTCTTTTACTCCTGTAGTAAACAGAGAAAGTGTAAACACTTCTGTTTTAACCTGTTGATTGAAGAGACCATTCTCTTCCATAAGAGATAGCTGGCCAGTTAAATTGGCTAGCCAGTTAGCATGCACCCTCTGTAATTTCTAGGAAAAACAAAAAAAAAAAAAAGAAAGATAAAATATGCAATATTCAAGACAGCATTGAAATAAAGAAGACAATAGAGCAAATAAGTAAAAATTTGTATTTTTATTTTGAGTAACAAGAGGAATCATCAACTAAAACATTAAAAGTATACCTTGCTTAAATACAAGACTCTAGTGTGAGGTAAAATACTCTTGGTATTTTCTTTCATACCAGGTATTTTCTTTTCCTCCAGTTGCCACTGCACAAGTGCACAGGTCTCCTGTGGCTTCCCTGTTGTATATGCCAACCCTGTGCTGAGATCTCAGAAACCTTTGGACATCCAGAATGGCATTAGATGCTTCTGTTCAGGGAAGTGTTTTTACAAAATCTATGGATTTCACCGTACATAAAAGATTCAACCATGAGGAAAAGCATTCCTTTAAAATGTGAAAGGCATAGCCATTACATTACTATGTCTAATTTGTAGACTTGCAAGTAAAGGAATGAACATTTAGCTTGCTTTTACATTTGCTTTAGGCTTAGTTACAAAAAAACCCAACACCAAAAAAAAAACCAAACCAACCAAACAAACAAAAAAAACCCAAACAAAAACAAAACACCAAACCAAATCAGCTGTATTATAACAAGTAACAATTTTAATATATTTTTTTTACCTGAGAAATTAGTAACTAAAGCTGCATTGTCTGTAACAAAGGGGTAAGAGTCAGTAGAAACGGTTTTATTTCCTGACTCTCCTAATGATATCCTCTGAAATGTTGACCTTCTCTAGCAGTAACAAGAAGATATCTTACTATTCCTCATGCATAAGAATGATTAAATACCTTGATATGAATTTGCATAGCCTTGAACTGAAGGACCACATGCTATGCTTAGCACTACATCCAAGATTATCAAGGTGCTGTTGGTGTTAGCAGCTGGATGTTTTCCCACGTGGTTCATCAGGGCCAGGAGCAAGATAGGGAGGGGCTCCAGTGCAGCCCCAGACCCAGGCACTGGGTACCTGCACAGGGATGGGAATGGATCAAGGCTGAGCTAGGATGTGGGTCCTGGGCTGTACACAGGACATCCCACAGCCACGTCCAGGGAGGGCAGAGCTGTGGAGAGCTGGATACTGGCCCTACTGTGGTATTGTTGGGGCTGAAATGAGGTCCTGGGCATTGGCAGCAGGTGGGGAGCACTGGAGAGGCTTGGCAGGGACAGCCAGGGCTGGTAGTGCCCTCAAGGCTCTCTCTGATGATCATTCTGATGATTGCTGTACTCAGTGTCTAATTTTCCTACCTCCTGATGTAGCAAGGCTATTGCCTAGTTTTTGTACAATGATTTAACTTTCTATTTGAAACTCCCTAATTCAGTTCTAGCTGTGTGAACACTTGGCAGGCAATGTACAAAGAAAACAGTCTCTTCATGACTATTTTTTTCTTAGTTAAATATTTTCTTGTTTACTTGTATTTTTATAGGTTATTAGTATTAGTACTGTTATAATTTTATTATTGTTAGTGCTGACAACCTAATTACTTTCACAGGCCCTATAAGTCCTAGTGTGCCAGGGACTGTCCACTGAAAGTGCTTTAACTGCCTCCGTGTGCTTGCAGTAAAAACAGCGGCCACAGCATGGATACAGGTGGAGAAATACTGGGAAACACAAGGCAGTGTTCAATAAGTGTCTCAGACTTCCACTGGACTACACTATTACAAGGCTTTGGCAGGTATTACGGAAAAAAAAATGTTCAGAAGAAATTTGTGAAAGAACCATAAACGATCTTTCCAGCTATTCATAGCAAGATAAGATGCATGGGAGAAAGTACGGAAGCATTTGTACAAAAATTTTCAAAAGGGATCAACAGACAATGGGTTGCTCAGAGGAAGGGGCAGACTTTCTGCTTTAACTATACTAATGTAACTTTATACCTGAAGAGACACAAGTTTTGACAGAAGGCACAGGATTTGTCTAATTGAATTTGGGCATCAACTTTTATAGTCACTGTACAGAACAGATGCTCTGCACCTGTAAGATGATCACTGCACATCATAACAGAGAAAAAATTGATATATTTAGGTTATGTCACTTGTTAAATTTAACCACATTTGGATGAGATGAATTATTACCTGGAAGAGTCTGTTTTTTCTCCTCAGTTTAGTTGTTGATGTCCCATGCTGCAGATATAAAAAACTTGGTGATGAATCCTATGCAAAAAAAGCCTGGAGTGAAATAGAGAAATTTTAATTATACTTAGTACTTGTATGTGTGTTTCTTGGTGACTTCTCAGGATCATGATGCTGCAAAATAAACACGAGAGAAGGCCACCCTCAGAGCCTAGAGGAAGTGTTAACTGGAATGAGGGGCTACTAAAGGGTACAACTACAGTATTAATTGGGTCAGGCATTTCTGCAAGTCTGAGAAGACTTTACAGTATCTGTTGGTATCTGCAACTCGCTGAGAGGTATTAATTTAGGGCAAAAGCCTCCTAACTATGCCTTGAATATTCCTAGCTAGATCTTTTGAACAATTCACCCAGAAAGAAAAAAAAAAACAACAAATGAATGAACGAACAAACAAACACAAGCAACCCACAAAACACCAGACTTCAAGAACTCGAGGAAGAAGAACCAGGACGAATTTAAGCTTTGATCTTCCAAAAACTAATTGCATGAAAGAGGAGAAAACTAAAAGCATGAAAGGAGGAAATGTGACTGTTTCCACTGAAGTCAGTAGTAGGAATTATGCATACAAGTCAAAAAAAGAGCATAAATGTCAATCACCAGGTTACGTACATCTTTATCGATCTGTGTACATCCCTTGAGGTTCTGTCCTTAAAAATTCATAGGTCTGGGGCCTTGGATCATAAACTTTATCTAGCAATCATAACTTTTTTAATCATGTTGATACAGTTTGCAACACTGGAACACCAGGCACATGACATTTAACAATAATTAAAAATATAAACATGTTTTATTCTTTTAAATTCTTTTAGGGAGGGGTGCTTCATATTTCTTTGAAAAAAAATGTAAACTGGCATGATTTTCGAGCAAATGTTCTTCACTGCTCAGAAGAGCTATGCTTGCCCTTCTTTAGAGTGTATCTACCACTATCAAAGAAAATTTCAGCTTTAAAAATCCCATCTGTATCAAAGTCCTATTAAGGCATGAAGCACTGGGCTTCTTGCTCCATAACCTATGGCTTCACTTTATGTCACCATTTAGCCCATCTAACAGGATTTGGTTTCTTTTTGGGTCATGCAAAGTATACCACTCCAGTACTTTGTTAAACAGGTCCTTGTGCTGTCTAATGGACTAAGAGAATGATCATTATTGTAAGGTGCACAGGAGAGTGAGCTGCATGATACACACTGTTAGTCTGATACCCTCTCTGATGACAGTTTATGGTTCACCAGCTTGGTTAAACAGCACATCAGCAGCAGTGATGGGTGATCAATCTCATTCCCTATAGAATTGCTCCCAAAAGCGTCATTATTGAGAAATAAATCCAGGAAATGTCATGAGAAGGAATCATCAGATCTTTTGTTTAAGTTCAGAGCAATAAGGATAGGAGACGGTTTTTTAAATTGTTTTTAATTGTTCTATTTATGTATGCCAATTATGGAAAAGTAGTATTATATAACTTCATACTATAAGTGTTTTGCAGTCTTACTGTGAAGCATGATGCAGATACTTATGTAAACTTACTATAAATTTCTTACTATACATTTCCAAATGCTTTCAAGAACAACTTTTTTTTTTTTTTTTTATCTTCAGAAAAGGAATTATGGACTTCACTTTTTGCTTACAGGTACAGGATCTGCTTCTGCAATTGTTTACTGTGTTGAAAAATGCATTACCCTACACAACTGACATGACTTGGTCTAGCTAGAAAAACTGTGTAAACCAGGGGGACAAAACCTGGGCCGGACTAGTGCCAGGTGTAAATATAGACTGGGAGAGGAGTTGCTGGACAGCAGCCCTGAAGAAAGGCATCTAGGAGTGCTGCTTGGTGGTAAGCTCAATAGGAGCAGACAGTGTACCCTGGCAGCCAACAGGTCAAAATGCATCCTAGGGTACAGCAAACACAGGTGTATTCAGTTCTGTATTCAGTTCTCATGTAGTCTCACCTGGTGTACCATGTGTTGTTCTTGGCCTCACAGTTTCAAAAGAATATGAAAGTGCTTGAATGCATCCAGAGGAGGGCAATAACAGGGGTGAAAGGGCTGGAAGGAGTGTCCTGTGAGGAGCAGCTGGGCACTATGGGCTTGTCTATTTTGGAGAAAAAGAAGCTGAGAGGCAATCACACTTCTCTCTAGAGCTTCCTGAGGAGGGGAAGTGGAAAGGGAGGTGCTGTGTTCCTCTCCCTGGGAAGCAGTGATAGGACATGTAGAAATGTCCCAAAACTATGCCAGGGGAAAATCAGAGTAGATATGAGGAAATATTTTGCTACAGAGTCAGCCAAAAATCAACAGACTTCCTAGATATGTGGTTTATGCCCCAACCTGTCAGACTTTGAGACATTTGAATAATGAGCTTAATAACATGCTTGATCTTTTTATCGTCTCTGAAGTAGTCAGGCAGATGATTGTTGTAGATTTCCTTCAACTGAAGTATTCTGTTCAGTATTCCTTTCCTTTCTGCTCTGCTCTATTCTCTTTTAAATTTCAGTTCAGATGACCAAAATACAAAATTTTGCCATGCCACATCATGCACCCAAAAATGTATAATTTGATAAATATTTCTTCATCTGTATATCAATTAAACTAGAATTTTGGAAGAGTTGGAAAACATTAGCATTCTCAAGTGTGGGAAAAAAAACCCAAACCCAAACCCAAACCCAAGAGGTTTTGACAGATAACAATTATTATCCAGCTACTCATTCTGCCCAAACACTATCCTGGCAGTGTCAGAAACATTACCAGCAGTCATTAAAGCTAAGAAATTATAATGGTATTTAAATACATAATTTCTCAATATTAAATCCTGCTTACTGATTCTGATCATGTTCAAGAAGACATTTAAATCATTGTTTCCTTGATATTAGGGAAAATTATCCTATGATGTTTTTTTATTGATCTGTTTTTAGTTTTGGTTTTGGTAAGATTTTTTGCCTTTTTTTAAATTCTGTTTTTATTTTTCCAAATACAACTACAATTGAAACATCTGGGCAGTCGTCAAAAGACCTTACATTCTGCCATACTTCATGGAGGTCTATATTGTCACTCAGTGTTCAACATTACATAGTATGAAATATGTTATTCCTTTTGAGTGCACTGGTTAAATTAGAAGGTCTTGCAATATTCCCAGTGAGCACCAGTCATCAAGCCCTTTTAAGCTTTCCAATACTTTAAAAGTGTATTTACAGTCCACATAGAAGCATGTCATGGGAGCCTTGGTGGAGCATTCATGCAGAAAGATGCTCAGAGAAATGACAGGATATTAGCATATGTCAACAAAACATTGCACATGCCAGTGAGGAACTTTTCTACCTTTGGAAAGAGACTACCTGCTGGTATTCTGTGCTTTGAACACAATACGGATAACACATCTTTGCAAGATCTCCTGTCATATCAGGCACTCATAGACTGAAAAGTAGGTACTCTTGCAAGACAGTTGTGATTCTGTTGAAACTTCTATAGCTTGCAGGAGGAAAGAAGTGTAATTTGGAGGCGTATATTTATTGCCTAGCAGTGAACTTCTCCAAATATTATAGGGTTTTATATATATATATATATAAATGCATTTTCTGATAGAGTAATTAATACCCAGATATTTGAAAGGGTAACAAGAAACTGAAGAAGCAAGATTTAAGAGAGGTTGGATTTTTTTCTATTTAAAAAAAGAAAAGCCTTACAATAATATCAAGTATTCAGGATAGAAAACTACTCAAAATATATATGTTACAAGCATATACTTCCTTAATAATTTGAAAACTTGGGGCAACTTAGAGTATGAGGATTTCTACCTTAAAATACTACAGCCAACAGTTTAGATTTTATAAAGATTGTTTTATAAGCCATGTTCTTTCCATTATATTATTATTATTATTATCATTATTATTATTATTCTGTGCTCTTTCTACCTGAGTCAGTGATGAAAAGTGGACACCAATGAAACACATGCTTTTGACAAAGAAAGACAGAATACTTTCTATCCTAACAATTCTAGATTCCTGGCATTAAGCAAAACTTCAAAATACCTACTATGGAAAAATAGTCAATATCCTTCTCATCATGTACCAACACTTCACAGAAAATTCTATAGAGCAAAGTTGCTATATATGCCATTGCCTAGTAATTGCAATTGAATGGCAATCTTTTAATCACATTCAGTGATGCAGAGAGGTGTAAAATTCCGCAGTGTTATGTACATCAATTCATACAAACAGGGATTTTGATTTTGATCTGCAGAATATGTCTTATTTTGAATTGTAGATAAGCACTGGTAAATATTTATGCAAGTGAATATGTATATAAATAGATTAATTTCTTTACTTAGTTCCAGAGTGTCATCATTACTATTACTATTGCTGTAACACTTCAAGTCATCAGACTTCAGGTCTTTAGGTCGAATAGATCAATGCCAGTGTTTTTTATGTTGTCCAAATTTAAAAGATAAAGTAACACCTAAAAAAAAAAATATAATGAAGTAAATGGAATTGCCTACATTAAAAAAATGTACCAATACTAGAAAAGGATTCTCCTGATTTTAGAGGCTATTAGACTGCATCATAAAAGAGTAAAGTAGAAAATAAACAGCATTATGTTCTCCAGTCAAGAGAAAGGGATGGGCATTTTTTTTTCACATTAATCTAGATATACTTTTTTAATAAGAAGGCAATGTTACAGTTTTTCAGAACAGCTTGTTACAATGCATAGAAATTACACATGGACACTGGAATTATGATTCCACACACATCTTGGGAAATTTTTTGGTTTAATTCATGTATATAGTTAGCAATTTCTGTTCAACAACAGCACACTTCAGAGATATATAGAAAGCTTCCACAGAATACAATTTTGATTTTCATATTTGTTATTCTATCCATCATATCTTTCAAATAACTAAAATTAAAACCCCTAATATCTTATCCTATAAGGAGATAATGAATTGTTTGACTTCTATACTCTCACTTTAAAGCATTCAGTTTTAAAGAAAATAATCTCTCATCAATATTGTTCACAGGAAGGGAGAAAAATGTATAACAATTTTTTTATTACAAGTTTTTTGTTTCCCTGAAGATAACACCTTTTAATTTAAAAGAAACTGTGCTGTTTCTGGACCTGGTCCTCTTCAGAAAAGTGAGAAGATTATGACAATCACAGCTCAGATCTAAAACCACTTTACAGCAACTTCAGTGGGAAATTACAGGATAGAATGTAATATTATGATCACAAACAGATACAAGTGATTTTTAAATGTTCATGAACTGGTGAAAAATACCTTCCCACTCAGACACAGATGCAACAGAGAGCATTACTGAAAAATTAGCACCAATCTTCACTGGACCATTCAGTGTCACCAAGTATTCATCAGATATGAATTACATTCTGAACAAATTGCCTGAAGGAACAGATACAGGGATTTTCATGTTCTAAACGTGCTTTCCTATTAGTATCAAAATAGTCCATTGGAGGATATCTCAACCCCTGAAGACATGCAATGAACAGAAATGCTACAGTACTCCACCATTATTCCAAAGTGCAGTCTTTAAAAATCAAAGATAATATACAGTAGGCTTGACTCCCTATTCCCTTAGACTCCATTATAATCACCCTTATGATGAGCCACACCTCATTATAATAACAGCCAAATTGCCTGGGTCCCAAGGGCAGACTAACAGTCAGGGTGGATTGTACTTATACTCAAAATAACCAAGAATAATCAAGATGAGTCTCTCAGTTTGACAATGTATGACCACTTTTGCATAACTAATGCTGTTCTGACAGGAAAAATGCCAGAGATTAAGCAAAAAGAATTAATCTGGCTAATAGTGATTGGATGCATAACAGTGAGTAATGTGTAATGTGCCAGTATATGTATTGCAGTTATGATAATGTCTATTTTCTAGGAAAAAAAGTTAATTTCTTTAGGTGCCCAAATGGAACTTAAAATCCTGTATATCTTCTGTATAAATCTTGCATATTTCTGCACTGAAAGGATATGATACAGTATCATTTTTCTTCATTTTAACTGGAGTTCAATGACAAGTATTGTTTATTAATTAAAGGATCAAATCATGAAGGGTGTTTGCTGATAGTGAACTCAGTGGAGAGTTGTTAGCTTATGCCTAGTAAAGATTTGCTACATGGTATTTTATATCTTCAAAGTAATAGTAATTGCATCCAAGATGTTTGCAATGAAACCCAAAACCATGTCAAACCCTCATAGTATTGTGTTTCATTACAAATGCAAAACATAAATGAGGTTCATCAAGAGGTTTGTTAAGGTTCATGAACTTAAGACTTTGATTTAACATTGTGGCTACCTGATAGTTTTGTATTAAAGTCATACAAAATTTCCTCGTTTCATATGAAAAGCTAGAGGAAACACTGAAGGTTCATCTCAGTCCTTCCTTCATACTTTATTGGGACAGTTGTTAAGTCACCCGAGCCACTTTCCATTGTAGGTAACTTTGAGAGTTCAGAAAATAAATGCCTAATCATTAAAAATAAAATTGCAACTAGAAATCCAGAAGCTGATATATTAAAGAGATGTAATGTTAAATTCTCATGCCCTTTTCATTAGGCAATGCTTCAAAATTAATTTCTAAAGAGGTCAAGATAACCAATAGTGACCATGATTTCCTTATTTTTTTTTTCTTCCCTTAACCTCATACCTTTATGCAAGGCACAATCCTAATGGAACAATAATGTTTGCAGTCAATGATTTGTGCAGCATTTTATAGGGTGTCTCCATCTACTAGTTTCCAGTGAAAAGTGAACAGTTGGAATTTGTGCCTGTAGAACTATTCACTTGTGCATTTAAACATGTACATGTTTATCTGTAACACAGATGGAAAGTGAAATGAGGCAAGTAAGGAAAACTCCACTGCAAAGAAAAGTTAAACACAAGCTTGAATTTAAAAAAAGACATATACATGGCAACCCTACAAAGCATGACAAGGTGCTAAATCAATAAATGAACAAATATGATCCTTATTCTAACTAATTGTACTTTTACAAGATGTTTGGCATATATGAGCATTGTTATTTATAAATAGTTGAAAAACACCTACCCATATTGATTCAGAGCAATGATAGATTGACATGGTTTGAGTATAGTGTAATTACTGTATCCATGAAATGATTTAAAATGTACCAAAAGAAAATTAATCCTGGATGTGGGATATATGAGTCTTGTAAGTAGTCACCTTAATGCCAAAATATGCCTAATGATCTGTGTCATGGCTGGCTTACTTGCTCTCTTGTAAGAAGATGTATACTTTGCACAACAAGACAGTGTTTCATGGCAAATCTGCTCCCCGTCATAAATGAATAGGCAATGATTTTGAGGGGTTTTTTGTGTACTTTGTTTGTTTAAGACAGTGTTTGAGGACATAGTGTTTGAGCACCTAGTGGTTTGAACTGTTTTGAAGGTCAGGCTTGGTTTTCTGAAGAAGCAAGATAATCAAAACATCTAAAAATCTAAAATCATGTGTATTCAAAGGCAGTTTCTACCAGACAAGTGACTAGTTTCTTTGGATTTTTTGTAATACAACAAGAAATGTATAGTAGATATAAACTATCTGAAGAAGAATGGTTTACAAAATAATTTTAAATAGGATAAGAATCAGGGTATGGGAGAGATGGTATGAGAGCAGTGAAGAGAAAAAGAGAAGGCTAATTAGACTCAATCTGTTCCGAACTTCCTAGGAGAAAGACCTGGGAAAAGGCAACTCACAGGAAGTGGTCTAAGCTGTAGGATGGTAAGTGGTAGCACTGCATGGCCTTAAAAGACCCTTGATGTACAAATTACAGGGGTATTTCAGCGAATGCCTTCTACGTCTTCTGCACACCCTAGAACATAAGATTACTCCTTGGGTGAAATATACTGCAGAAACAAAAGACATTTTAGGAGTTTTCTTTCTTCCCTTACGAAGGAAGTATGGCACAGCATGACTTTACTTTCCAGTATAACTTTATTCCTTGGGCTTTGAAAGGAAACAGAATTTAGCTGTAAGTTTGCTGGGTCAGGATTTGAAATGGAAGTTGTAGGCATCACCTTCAGTGTCAGCTCAGGGTTCAGACAGGCTTGTGAAAAGGAAAGGGAGGTGGGTAGAGATTACTCTTGGCAAGATCAGTTTCCCTCATTTTCACCACCAGAACCACTTTGCACTTGGAAACTAAAGTGTGTGTGCATATGCGTGTGTGTGTGTGTGTATTATAGCAGATGGAAAAGATAGAAGAGAAGTCAAAAGGTAAATCTCACTTCCTACTACACTCTTTTTTTTAATCATCTGCAATCTCACAATGCAATCAGCAGTATTCACACATAGCTACTTTCACATACACAGAAGACAGAGGGCTGAAGCCTGGGAATAAAGTCTTAAAGGAGATAGTAAAGGGGTAGTAAAAAATCCCTTTGTTACCTGATATTTTCAATATTTTCAATATGTTTCAATATTTTTAATTGTTAAGAAGGATGCATTAAAGCTAGAAGTTATAGATAAATCTGATTCTAAAGTTCAACCAAAAGTTCTACTGGCAGTTGTAGATGAGTTCTAATATATGGATAATCCATTATCTAATTTTCTAGAAACCAACAATTATAAGACTTTTATCTACTCTGCAAATCACGGCTTCCATGATTTCTTAAATGTGAACTGAAAAAGCCCACCTACACCCAATACCTCAGATTTTAGAATCTTGAACCAAGATTGAAGCAAGGTGAAGTACTACAGTCCGTTGTACAGAAAAAGAGGTGAGAATACACAGTGTGATATTTTAGACCAATGGGCAAAACCACAGACCCAGAGGAAAAGAAAAAATCCTTTATTGTCACCTTTTCCTTATTTACACTGAAATGAAAAACTATTAAGAGTATGTGCTAATATACTCATTTGGGAAATCTTTGCCTGTACTCAGGGACCAACACATTTAAGGGTTAAAATGATTTTAAAGGGACCAATGTAACCCTTGCTTTCCACAGGTGTCATATCTCATTTTACAGTCATTTAAAAAGTAGAAAATAGTTACTACTTGTAATGTTGCTGGAAAATCAGTGAAGGAGACTCAGTCTTTTAAAAGTCACACATCATCTATGGAATATCTCCGTAAAATCTTATTGCAGGATTTTGTTTGAAGAAAATCCTGATGAACTCTCACATATCTGGTTGAACTGGCAAGAAAGTCCCCACTTTCAGCTAATTTGTAAACTGAATAAATTTCAAAGGTTTATGGAGGGACAACAGCAGAAATCTGACTCTCCCAGTAACATAATGTTAAAATCATGTTAGAAGTATTGTTCAGAATGAATTTTTTAGTTGTGGTGGTAAGAATTCCAAATATTATTCTTATTTATGACATATCCTCCTAATGCAACTAACACTTTATGAGAAAGACAGAGGAACCGTTTCCTGTCCCATCATATGGATTCACTACCAGATCATAAGCATCATGAATTCAGCAAACTTCAATGTTGGAGATATCAATGAGTGAAGTTGCAGTTCTCCTACCCTTTCTCTTCATCTTTTTAACTCTCCACCACCCTCAGTTACTTTAACGGTTGTCTGAAGTGTTCATTCATGTCAAAGCATGTTATTTACTTCCCATTATGGACATGACATTACCTCACTCCACTACAAATTGAGGGAAACATATTGCCTTCCAATGTGTAAGTATTGCCCCATTATCTGTGAATAGAAATGAGTGCTGGCACTAGACGGCAACTACTTACAACAGATATTCTAAATGTTATGGACAGAGTATCATTTTTGATCATGTACCAGAGAAAGATAAAATACATCAAAAATACTCTACTGAATGAATTTATCATTCACATTGTCAGCCCATCAAGTTTAGTCATATAATTCATAGGTTGATTATGTGGAAAGTCAGTGAATGATATTGCTAAATATTTGCTATTGGTTTTATGAATGATAGACCTAATCAATATTGTACCTGAACAGACAATCTCTAAGTGTTATTGCTAATGACCAAACCTTCAGAATTTTTACTTAAATAAATAGAAACAAATTAAGAGACTATACACTCAGCACTGATTCAATAAATAAAGCACAAGCTAAAAGAATGGCTGCTCATTATTTTTGACAGAAAGCATAAAAAACATGTTTTAATCCATTGAAACAACTGTCTAAGCCAGTTTTATGGAGAGTGGTACCATTAAAACAGCATCACAGCAGGGGGCAGAAATGGGTATCTAGTTTCACGAGCATCTAAGCTGCCATACGACTTCTCAATCTAAATGCAATCTAACTCCTTGATACACTGAAACTGTAAGACTGAGTGTCTGTCATATATATAGACCGTATACACAAACAGAAAACAATCATTGAATTTAAAGGTAGTTGTAAGTCTGCCAGTGTGATATAGCTGAAATAGAAAATTTTTCTTTTGTTGTCATTACTCATTCTTGCTGATGTATGTAAAGATTATTCCTATGAAGACAATCCAGTTGTCTTGTACATGCTTCTATAGCTTCAAATGTAAAAGAAATTAAAGAAATAAAAAGTTTGTGATGCCATGAGACTCACTGCCTCAATTAGGTACCATTTTCAGAAAGAAGGTGACTAAATTGACCATATAGCTAAAGGAGAAAAGAGTGCCTTTGCTAGTCTCAGAGAAAGATCGTGACCACCTGTATTTACAGAATTAAGTTGAGCAAACAAGATTTTCCTCCACAGTATTTAAGAAACACTTTTCCCTAACTATGGGATATTTAATTTGGATGGCTGATTTACAAGGTGGAAGATAGACTCCTATGGTACATGGACACTTTCCATAGCTATCTGTTATTGTTATCTGTGTTGTTGAAAAAACATTCTTTTACTTCTCAGGTGGAAAATGAAAAACCATGACAAAAATAGTGTATAATTATAATATTCACTTATTTTTACATCTCAGAACATTTAAGAATACAATTAAGACAATAAAAATATCATGAAAAATCCTGTATTCTTCCAACTATCCAAAAGTCATCATAGAAACCTACAAAAAAAAAAAAGCCAAATGTTGTTTCATTCTAACTCCCACAACTGTGCCCTTCAGATACTTCACAGCAGCTCCATGCAAACATATTTGATCATAATAAGCAATATAAAGAAACCAGGAAGGCATATTTCAGTATCGCCAATTTTTGCCAAATATATGCACATGTGATGGACCCTCTAGTGTCACTAGAGGGCACACAAACTAGATGGAAGGATACATATGCAAAGGATATGAAATTCTGGAAGAAGTTTGATGGAACTAGCTAATAAAATCAAAATCCTTCTCAACAGCTCTTAAACTCAGGCAAACCTCATCTCCTGCCATAGTTGTTGGCTAAAATGTACCCCGTCGTTGACTAATAGAGACAAATAGGTACCTTCACAGGTGATTCATCTAATCCTAAAAGAGGCACCCAAGGGTTGATAACAAATGATTTATTATTTTGAGGTGTGTATTTTGTCCATTGGCTATAAATAAGTCTATAATATGTAGCTCAAATTTAACTTTTAGCTATCCTAATTAAGGGATAATAAATTTCATAGTTTGCCTCCAGAGCTGATCCATGCAAATTGTACTGAATTGTAATTAAGTAGTAACAAATGATTGTACAAACCAGTGAGAATTCAATAAATTCAAAGCATGACTCTCTGCATCGTTGGTCAAAACTGCAACAAGCAAAGCCGATAACCTGCTGCCAAAGACAAGTGAAATTCCAGAGTTTCTTTGATCCCTTATCTCAAAAAGTTTTTTTTAAAAACCTGCAAATACTCAGTATTCAGGTCAGTTTAGATGGTACTGTGACTGGTGTATCAAAACCAGCTCTTAATTAAATCCACAGAATGATCAAGCATAAGTCAAGAAATAAAATAAGAAGAATCTCTGAAGACAAAACAAGTACAATGAAATAATTACTCACAAATAGTTTCTTTGCAATTAACTGTACAAATAAATAATATGAAAGAACAGTACAATGGAGACATACAAGCATAAGTCCTCACAATTCCAAAATTAAAGCAGGCAAAGTAGTTGGCATAGTTCCAAAATTCTGCAAAATATTTATTGTTTAGCTTTGTCTTCCTCTTTTATAATTAATTCACAATTAAAGAAGTTGTAATTATAATTCAGATACCGGCAAAATACATTCTATGGTGTTAACCATCGATAGATTTGTAAACAAAAGCAGCTGGACTGGAATTTCTTCAAGGAAATATTTACATGCCAACAGTTTATCAAACTGAAAGTCTGCAGATAAATCTACACATGGGCATTATGTTAATGATGATAGCAACAATGATTCATATTCTTCCTTGTAGCTGCTTTGTACTGCTACAGCTGTAAAAGAATAAAACCTGGAAGGAAAAAGGACAAGGAGGCAGGCTAGGGTTTTACTCCCCTGCCTCCATTCAAGGTTAGAACATTTGTTACATTATACTGGAAATAATATTTAACAATAGGGCCATTATCCCAGATTCTTTCAACTCTAAAGGCCAGATTTCTGGAGTTATGTAAGTGATGTAGGATGCAACCAAGGACTTAATGGAATTATACAAAAGTATAAACATCCAGAGAAATTTTAAATGGATATCCATGCAGTTTGAAAATTCCAGCACATAACAACTCACATCTTGGAAAAACTAAGGATGCTTTTTAACCCCCTTCAAAGCCTACTACAGTTATCTGAAAAGAAATCTCAAGTTGGAGGATCCCATTCCTTCCTAAGAGGGAAAGAACCCTTCACTGGTCTTGCAAAGTCCTCGTAAGTAGCACTGAAACACAGCGAACTGGGAACAATATCCACCTAGTAGAAAGAGACTTAGACTGATTAGCTGCAATGAAAGATACTTGTTTCAAAGACAGTTAGCTTAGGGACGAATCTTTTTTCCTTTCCTCTCCCAGACTTTCCTCTCACTGAAAATGGGGCAGCTGTTGGAGTAGAGACTGAAAATAACAAAGTAACAAGCGCAGGTGACTAGACACCTGTGCCAAGCAGTGCCATTTGAGTGTGATTGGGGGTTAGGAGTGGTTTGTGGTATGGTACAACTGAGAAGTCATGTGCAGGTTGTATGCTAAATATGCTGGCAAACTATGTGTAAAGTTCACCAAAGTTCAGGAACCCTGTGTCCAAACAGTATAGAGAAATCTATGTCATGCTCTCTCATTCTCCAATGTGAAATTGGCAGTTCACAAACTATCTTCTGAGCATGACCCATACTAGATGCTGCACCACCCCCAGAACAGTCTACAGCAGAGGTAGCTGGCATTGGCCACCACTTGGCCAGGGACCATTCTAACACAGCAGCATGAGTGATCACACTCCCATGACTTGGAAACTTCTCACTTCATTGAATTTTGTAACAGCCTAAAAAGATAATTCCAACCTCTTTGGAGGTTTTTGGGGTTTTTGTTGGTTTCTGTTTGGTTTTTGTGTGTGTGTGTTTGGTTTCGTTTGTTTGTTTGTTTGTTTTTTCAACTGTGTTTTGTTAAAATCAAAGGAAAACCATACTGTATAATCTTGCTACCTCCTAGAACATTCTGCCATGTACATTCAGGGTGATTGCCTTGCATAAGTAATGAACCCTTTTCATGCCCTGGGAAACTACTGACTGTAGACAGCAGTTTTGCACATGCTCAGTACAACTATTGTATTCTGCATGCACAGAATTCTTTGTGGGATTGGATTTATTGCATACAGGCAGCAGAACTACAGAGGGTGTATAGTTAGCAGGTAAAGAACTGACTCAGAGACT
Source organism: Campylorhamphus procurvoides (assembly GCA_013396655.1). Lineage (NCBI taxonomy): Eukaryota > Metazoa > Chordata > Aves > Passeriformes > Dendrocolaptidae > Campylorhamphus > Campylorhamphus procurvoides. The sequence goes on from WBMV01005154.1 coordinate 295,596, forward strand.
AAGTGGCAGACAGGATCAGCTGCTAAAGTCCTTTACCCAGTCCTTGCCAGCTCCTCTTCTGCCTTTGAGGAGGCTGAAGGAAATATTGTGTCAAACAGATGCTTCTGTTGAGATCTCTGTGGTTTGCAGACTAATTAGTTATTGCCCTATCTGCCCCAGATACTGCACTGCTAAAGCGTAAGCTTTTTAATGCATATTTTGGAAATTACACCAGCTGGAGGGAAAAAAAAAGTACTAAAAAAATGTCATTGAGTTAAAAGAGCAAAATGGAGAAGAACTGATGGAGCTTTAACACATCTATTTTTACCTGCATTCCTGTTAAATTTAATTCCTTACATTCAGTGATAGAAGAATGGGGCGAAAGTCACAGGAGAAAGCAACTCTTTTTACCTTGAGTGGCACAATATTTAAGAAAAACATAACGTTTAACACTGAAAACTCTTCACAGTGCACAAAATCAAACTGCAGTTTTCAAAGATGTCCCCTGGCACTAATATTCTTTTTTTCCAGAAACTCATTTGCCATGGCCAAATGCTTGCTGATTCAAATAAAAGCACCTCACAACAATTCGCACAATGATTTATATTGAACTTGGCCAGCTTAGATAAGAAAAGAAATTACTTAAATTGGAAAAGAAATAAACCTTGTTCAAAATACAGTTTGCTCTTTCTAACCCAAATTAAATACAAAGGAATGATATACCGGCACTCTCTTTAATGACCACCACTTAGATGAATATGCAGTACTTGTTAAAAGGGAGAAGTATTTTTAAACTTGAAAATAACATACAACTACAGACTATTAGAAAAATGCATTGTACAACTCATCTACTCATGCAAGTAATATAGGAGGGTCCAGGGTTAGTAGGAGTTCTAAGTGTCTGCTATTTTTCTCACAACAAAATGCACTCTTCATAAAGTCCTAAATATAATCTTTTTGAATGCTGATAGTGGCTTAGTAAATTAAAAGGACTAGCCATTATTATCACAATCTGTCTTCACTTCACAATTTGTAACACCTGGAAAGAAAAAAAGAAGAAAAATCCCCATATGAATCAATAAATAGCTAATTGATTTAAACATAATTTATTTGAGTAACGTTCAGTATGGCAAGGCAGAATATCCCTGATACAATTCATTTGCTACTTCATTAGATGTCTCCACAGTATCTTTATGCGTTATTCAAAAGCCTCACTCAAACCAAAACTCCACCTTACTAGTTCTGATTTATCAGCTCCACTTCAAACCTGAACCCCAACAGTGTTTATTTGACCTTTTGGAGGTGATGCACAGTAGAGGTCGGCAGTGCAGCCACAGAGTGCATTTGCACTGATGATTACTGTGATGCAGGGAGGGAAGGACCACTATAACATGATGCAATCCCTCGCACTACTAGGACTGCAAGATCTCACCATGGTATTACCACCATGGCATTACCAGCAGTGAAGTTTCCACCAGCTGCCAGTCTTAGAGCACAGAGCAACAACTGCTAAGGCCATATTGCAAGTGGCAAAATCCAGATGACATCCTTTCACATTGGCTAAGATCCACCAGGGATAGAAATTGCTTTAGGAGTCTGAGTGCACACCACTAGATCAGATGCAAGGCAAATTTATGCAACAGAGGCCCCTTTTTGGATATAAAGTTATTAATTTAGAAGCACCTCTAATGTGCTTTTACAAGACAGGAGCTACAGACACCAGATCTGTCCACTTCTCAAAGCAAGTAGTGTGAATACTTTTCCAAGAAAGCATAAGCATAAAGGGGGAGTGATTCAGGTTGCTTCATATTCTCTGTGGGTTCACCCCCCTCTCCTCTCTATCAGCAGAGAGCTACTGCTGAATAGTTACAGCTTGATGTGCATGGGGAAGAAGGAACGGGAGCAAAAAGACATGGACAAGAGTGCATTGTTCAGCCTAGCAGTAGGGCGTACAGGGTGTTGGACTCTCGGGCTATAAAACTGCTGAAATGGTTGAGGTTGGCAAATGTATATTTCCCTGCTATCAATGATTGTGTTAGTCTATGCAGTGTGATTTCTGATGTAGTGAGACGCACAATGTATCACTTTGTTCACCTTAGATTTTGGCTCCCAAGAGGAAGTTATGCCAGTGCTGTGCAACTAGGTGCTTCAAAAAGGATATATCATTACCAGTGCCCAAAGAGCATTCAGGAGAGTTCTGGAAACATTTAGTAAGCATTGCATGCTTCAAAAAGACATTTTATTATGATTTTTAACTAGGTAAACTGCTGGAGTTTTTGTTTGTTTGTTTGGGGTTTTTTTGCATTCTGAATCCTGAAATCAAGATAATTTTGTACTATATTCATTACCTTTGTCTACAGCTTAGTTTTATTTTTTCCAGGGATTTTTTTCCAACCCTTAATTCATCACTTGAGTCTTCTTATCAGATGCCATATATACACTTGCAGTATTGTAGGGGTTTAAGTTGGAGGCAGGCAAGATATCACCTGGAAAAAAGTGAGAATTAGAGCTTTTTTATTATTATTATTTACTGCTTCTGCAAGTTATTGCAAGGTGGACTGTGAACTTGTCCAGCTTCCACCAATGAAATGGCTTCAAAGGGTATTACCAACTTGTGTTTCCCAGAGGTGTGCTCACAAAGAAGGTAATACTTTATCTCTGTCCTCTTCAATTGTTAAATTGAGCTCAGATTGTTCAAGAGATCCATGTAGAAACTTATTTCTGGCTTCCAATATATCATCCCATCACTGAACAGACGGATTCTGCAACATCAGTTTGGTCACCGGGAACAGAAGCCAAATGGTTATTAGTTGCTTCTGAATGGAATTGAAAACGTCTGCTTGCCCAGGACCCAGCCAAATGAGCTTGTTTGCTGCATCTATATCTTGCCACATCTTTCTAAAGAGCATCTTTAGAATCCAGTTCCTCCTTATTGTATCATTTCCATCTTGAAAGCTGAAATTTCCTATTTCCTGCCATCCCTATTTTCTACTCAAAATGTTGTTGCACCCTCATTCCCCTAGCCTTCTTTCCTAACTACAACTTGCCTTTCCTTCTCTCTACTTTGCAATTCATCCCAATCCCAAAACAAGAGCACCTTTTTGCCTACGAAATCAGTCAGCACCAAGTTCTAGCTAAACATACTTGTGCTGTGATACAACTTCACAGATACTGAAGCCCAAAGTCACTCCTTTTGTCTATCCAGTTTTAAAATGCTAAGTTTAACCTTTCCATACCTCAGGTTTCCAATCTGCATAACAACACGCACGTGACAGCAGAGCTAGGAAGCCAAATTGGCTGCTTCAAAGTCCTCTGTATCCCAGAGTGGTAAAAATCTATAGAATTACAAAATAGTTGGTTGTCTTGCAGTACAAACCAGTCTCAAGAAAGCAATTTGAAAAAAAAAGAAAAAAAAAGTAAGTATATTTTTAAAAGAGGATCTATTCGAGCTTGTCATTTCCAATTTCCTCTAAGACTCTGTCCAGTGTACTCAAGGAAAATTTGAATGGGAAAATTCACTCTAAATCAACTTACTTTCTTTATTACCAACAGCTGTTCTTTTTATTATTGGACATATTATTTATTCACTTTGCCTTATATTTATTTATTGCTAGGAAATCCATCTGAGAACTGACTGACAAAGTTACTACAGCTTAATTAATTACACTTGGATTAAAATAGGTGCCATTTTTATCCTCTTCCTATTCATTATCTGTATCTTCTTTCACTTCTTGCATTTAGTGCAGCTTATTCTTCTGGCCTCCTGATATGGAAGATCAAAAAAGCTGTGAATGCTAAAATATATCCCAGCAATTTCTATTCTAGATCTGACAACTGCTATTTATAGGATAAACTTTTGTTCCTTGTTAAACTGGATGCAGAAAGTGTTATGCCTACAAGCCATCATGCATATAAGTCTTGTAGTTCTAGAACCATAAAGAAACTGAGGTTGGAAGGGACCTCTGAAAGTCAACTAGTCTAACCTTCTTTAATGCGCCAAGTTAGATTAGGTTTCTCAGGGTCTTGCTCTCCTCAGATTTGAAAATTTTCAAAGATGAAGATCCTGGAACTTCTCTAAGGAAACTTTTCCAGTGCTTCATCAGTCTCATTTTGACTTCTTCCACCTTGTATCCAGTGTTTCTTTGTTGCAACTGTGATCTGTTTTTATTCTCGTCCTTTTGCTGTATACCTGGCTCTATGAATCAAATTTAGAGCAACAATTAACCAATCCAGTGGACTAGGACAACCATTGCTACTCTAACTTGCATGAAGAAGTCATGTTTGTCCACAGATTATATGCAAATTCTCCCAAACTCCTTAGTATCGCATATACTTGACTTCTGGGTGAAAATTTACAAATCTTCCAAGTAGTCTGGATGTCTAGATATTTATTTATTTCTAATTTGATTCCTTTTAAGAGCCTGAATTTCAGAAAGTCCTTGTTCACTCTCCTTTTGAAAATGAAGCTTTTTAAACAAGTGGCTTTTGCTTGAAATGGTGTGATACTGCTGGTGGTGGAACCATCATTACCAGTGGGAGCTCCTGCTCAGCAAAGGCACACTAATATACCACTCAGTATCCCATGGATGAGTTAGAAGCCACTGAAGAAATTTCACAGAACTTTTGAGGTAGAACATTTTATTTTATGAAAGGCATTAAAAATATCTAAAGTTTGGCCAACAAAACTTGAAGTACTTGTAATCAGCAGTCATGCTTGAAAATCTTGGCCTCAAAACTTTGTTTATTGCAGTCGTGTGTCAAATAACATGTAAGCGAATAATAAATGAAACAATTTTCAAGAATTTATAGCACCTTCAACAAATAAGAGGTTTACCTTTCAGAGCAAAACCCTTTGGAAAAAAAAATTGGAAAAAAAAATTTCTTAGTTGAGTCTGTCAGCTTCTCAAGGATTTTCCTAAAACTTTAGGAAGCTGCTGACTCCAAATGTCTTTAGGATCTGACAATAACCTACTAGTAAGTTACTACTAGCAAGATGTGTTTAGGGCAACCTCTTCTTGGTTTTGATCTGAGCTTTGACAGTGTTTAGCTTTACTATCATTAGGAGGACCAACACCTAATTAGCTCTTGGTCTATCCAGCCTCTGCCCTGTTAAATGCCACATACCTTGCACAGATGAAGCACTGACTTAATAATGGAGATATAATGGAACTTTTGTGAGTATGGTTCCTTCCTGCTGAAAGAAACTATTTCCTGAGTTGCTTAAAAACATAGAGGGAGGTTGCTAGTCTATTACTGTAGAGATAACTTGGGTTTCAGCATGAGCTGGACTGAGAGATTATTGAGTTTGCTTTTTCCCCCGCTTTAGCTCTGCCAGAGTTTATAGCAGGGGAGTTGGCTATGGCATAGCAGGGATGCTTACCAATGCAGACATGAAGACATTTTAATGCAGATGGAAGGAGACTGTGACTGCCCTATACACAGCTAACCAAAATCCTAATCAACCCGCTAGCAATAACAACCTGCCAGAACCCAGGAAGCCTGTCAGTCTTATGCTTGCAGTCCCCAGGCTACCTAGGGATAGTGAAATGGGCTTATCGAAGAAAGCTAATCTCTTCTGCTTTCCCAAACAGGTCTGCTCGCTAGTGAAAGCAGAAGTGTTCATGTAGGTATGGTTCAGACAGGAAGGGAAGGGATGGAAATGTAAGGCAAGCCAAGGCCAGGCAAGACAGGACAGTAAGACAGAATACTCAAAATCAGTCATACCTCTCTGACTTTGGACTTTTTTGCAAGAGAAACCAACTTACTTCCATATTTGATCTAAAATAACCAGGCTGACCTTAAAGAAAACCTTTTTTTCCTTTTTTTTCTTGCATCACCACCTACAGATATGCTAAGCCAGAACTATTTCTTTCTCCAAATGTCTGCTTAAATGTTTAAATACTTGATGTTTGTTAAAAAAATGTGTTTCTAAACATGTTTTATCAAGTGAAGGAGATTGGAGATGAAACCAACTGAATTACTCCTGCATTTTTGTAGTTAGGGGAATAATATGTTTTGTTCCATCAATGTGTCCACTTTACATTATTCAGCACAAAGCTTTGTGAAATAAGAATCATGGGAATATCACAATATAAAGGAAAAAGGTACAAATAACAGCTTCATAAACTGAGAAATGTACATAAATAAATCATGTAGATGGGGGCAGTTTGCTTAGCTGGCAAGAAAAAAAAATGGAAAATATGCTTGTTAAACAATAACCACAGAGTGTGCTTTTATGATGTTTTTCACCACAGTAATTCATATTAGAGATAGAAGCAGTTGCATGTTAAATAAAATCATTCAGCATTGTTCTCCTCACATTACAAAGAGCTGACTTATGTTGTTTTTAGATGCCTCCCATTAGAAAGTAAATATTCCTCTGATGTTATACATTTCAGAAAATTTAATAAAGATGAACTGTAAATAAAGTCGCAGGGAGATTTCAGACAGTTTTATTAGCAGATTGTTGAAAAGAAAAGAAAATTAAATACAATAACAGTAAACGTGGTTCTCACATTGAAACCAGGCTCAAATAACTACGCTACCATAGAAAAATTTCGAATTCTTGCATTATGATGTAAAAACAGATTTTTGTACAGATTTTGTACAACAAAATTCGTAATAACCTTTTTCATTTTTAGAAAACTTTAAATATATAGATAAAAATAGACAATTTTCATAGGTCCTACATGAAGATGAGTATGTTCTGTTCCAAGGGCTTGCATAGAGCGCAAATGTGGTTATAATATAGAACAACTAGACATTAATATCTTTAAGATTACAAAAGCATATAAACAATAACATGAGCACAACTTTTCTTCATAATCTATGCAAAAAACAAACAACCAAAAAAAAAACCAAAAAAAGACCAAACCCAAAATCAAAAACCAAAAAAAAAAATTACAACCCAAAACCTGTAAAACTAAAGAGGGGCAAAAAAATTCAACTTACAGTAAAATCTCATGGTCTGTAATATTTACACTGTTTTTAGCAAGATTCTTTCTAAACATCCAGCTCATAAATTGGTTCCCCTTTAATACTTAACGTTTCTGTTTATGTACCAAGCCAAACACTGAGGCATTCCCAAAGGTCTTGAAAGAATATACTGTAAAACTACTAAACCTACTTACAGGTGACTCTATGCAAGGAGCAGAGCAATGGTAGATGCTACTACATATTTTAGTTGTAGGCTTTTAATTCTCTTTCAGATGTGAATGATTCAAAAGCTTGCCACAAGTCCATCTAACTTTACAGCTGTTAACCCTTTAAAGACTGCATATGAAAAAACTGGAGTTCAGAATCCCATATGTGTTTAAGCAACTGTGAAAATCATGAAAGAATCATGGTTAGAAAAAAATATCACTACAAAGTATTAGGCAACAATATTTAATGAAAAATATTGCTCAATATTTCTTTAAAAAAAAATACTGTGATGTGAAATTGTATATACATCTTTCTACTGTTAAAAAAGGATTTTGGGTGGAGTAAATATGAACTGCACAAAATAAATGTGTACCAGTATTGCAAGGAAGACCTACAAACTATAGAAGCTCAGTGCTAGAGTTTACAAAACATTTTTTTTGACAAAATAATAATATCCAATCAGAACTACTTTTAAAGGAATATTTGCTTTAAGTTAGGCATCTTAGACATTTAAGGTTTTGATATGTTTCCATGTAATAAATAATATTTTATATGCATAAAACATTAGATGAAGAAAGCATAATCACAAAACTTACAGTAATAGCACTGATTCACAAAATCAGTCTTTAAAGGGGTAACCCAAAAGTACGCAAAGCAAAAAACATAATTTTTAGTAATGTAATAAGCAGTGTGTTGCAGCTTACTTCCAGTTATCAGCACAAAGGTGAAAACACATATTGTAGCTTTCATAAAGACAGTGAAAGTAACACATAAGCATCCATCCCTAAGACAAAGTGGGAGGGACAATAGACTTCAACTGTATCACTCAGTTCTACGTGGAATTGGACTGATACATCAAGTGTTTGTTAGGTTTTCTTTTTTTAGCAACATTGACGTAATATGACATTAACATATAAAAATATTTCTGGCATTTTGACTTGCTGCTCAGCCACAGTCCATTCTTAGAAGTGCACTAGTCAGGGCACTAACCAGGGCTCAATATACAAATAAAAGTGGCTGATACAGAATTCTGACTTGTTACCAGATGCTTAAGATCTCATTCAGTAATACTGTGACTCCAGGACAAATATTTACATGCCTGCATGCGTTAAAACTAGAAAGGTGTCTTTCTGACCAACAGGGTGACAAAACAATATTATCTAAAAGTTTCATTTCCTAAACTCTAGATTTCTACTGCATACATAATACCTCCCTTGTGTGATTTGTGTTATATACTGTACATGTGACCAACATTTTGATAAGAAGCAAAGTCTTTTATTTCATAAACCCCTGCCAGTTTACAATGAGAAATTATTATTTTTTATTGATTTTTTTTTTTAAATTTTATTTTAGGAAAAGAGACTTTGTGAACAGTAAAACAGTTTGTTTACATTCAGCATTTCTTTTCACATACACAAAATTCCATTTCACTTAATGCAGTCTAACATGTATGTGTTGGTCTCTTGGAAAGCATGTGGAAAAAATGTCTTTAGAAGAAAACCCATGATCATAGTTTGAAAACTGAATGTATCAATTTTTTCTTCTTTTACCTTTTTTCCTTTTTTTTT